>JBCNYH010000010.1:9167828-9181773 GCA_039654325.1 Tandanus tandanus
TGATGATAATTAGAATTCGGGGGAGTGCGTTCGTGGTATGTGAGAGTCGGGGAGAGAGTTGGCTACAGACGTGACAGTTACAATGAAAACCTGCACCCACCCCAGCCCTAAGATTGGACCCCCTGATATACACCATGCAAATCACATAAGAATAAGTGATTGCCATATAGAGTTATACACTCTGTACCTTGTTGAGAGTTGCAGTTACAGTATGTTTCTGTGAACTATTATTACTATCATTAAAACATGAAATTCCAATATAATGTCTGTCATTTTAGCCAAGAAATGTAGACACGTTCTGTTATGGCCTTCAATATTCATGAGACCTGTTTTATCTGCCACTGGAAAATGCATACACTGGACTACCAATTATGGTTACATAGGCTCAAGTTATGTTATTTTACCATGGCACAAAGTACAGTAAAACACACACATTTCATTGCAGAGGCTGAAAAGGTCTTGGTCAAGAGTGCATATTTAAGTGCTGCAACAGTTACAGTAAGATAAGTAGGAGTGTTATTTCCCAACATCATGGTAACACATGGTAATGACTATTAATGACTATCATGACATGTAAGTAATGGTCTACCACACCAACAAAGATTGTATTCATATTTGTTGCTTTCTTAGTTCCTCAATTGCTAAATTCTATCTTCCTTTTTTTATTACCCATTGTCTGGTTTCATGCTCATTGTATTTCCTCTTTCCACATTTCTTTTCATTTTATTCGCAACCTCAGTTGAGTCTCATCACATGACTTGCGCAATTCATAATACTGTCAAGCAATTACTTTTTAAAACTGTATTTTCCCATCGTATCACATAGTGGGGCATGGTGGTGCAGTGGTTAGCACGTTCGCCTCACAGTGTCACGCCCACGCCTGATTCGCCCTCCGACTCTCACGTCCACGGTACTAATCATCATCACCTGCACCTCATCACCAGCGCTGATTAGCGTTCCCATATAAACCCCCGCTAGACACACTTCGGTGTCTAACCTCGTCGGAGATACACGTTGGAAATACGTGTTGGTTCTCAGCTGATCCTTCTGGCGCTTGGACGCCTCAACTTTCCTTCCTCGATCCCGTTTTCTCCCCGAAACTTCTCCCGAAGTTTCCCTCACTTCCTAGTTACGTTTATTGTGATTTCATATGTTTGTGTTCGCCCCCGTGGCAGGTTTCATTTTCAGTTCTTTGTTCCGTGTGTTTTTTGTGACTCACGGAGCCCGTGTTATTTTGGGAATTAAACCCACCTTATTTCACCCAAATCCCGTGTCTCTGGGAGTCCATTCATAACACACAGCAAGAAGGTCCCGAGTTCGATTCCCAGGCTCAGGGTGTTTCTGTGTGGAGCTTGCAAGTTCTCCCCATGCTTGTGTGGGTTTCCTCCAGGTACTCCGGTTTTCTCCCACAGTCCAAAAACATGCACAGTAGGCTAACTGGTGGCTCCAAATTGCCGCTACTGTGAGTGTGAATAGTTGTATGTGTGTTAGCTCTGCAATGGTCTGGCGAGCTGGTAAGGGTGACTCAGAGTCCTTCACTCAGAGTCATCTGAGATGGGCACCAGCCTCCCCGTGACTCTAATTAGGATTAAGCAGCCAGGAAAATGAATGGATGAATCCAAAAATGGTTTCTGAAGTCCTTGGCTTGACAGTTCTCTGACAGCTAGAAAGCAGTGTACTATGAAGCATAGACTATAATTCATAATCATACAGAAAAGATGGATTATGTGTCCCTATCTTTGTAGTGCGGGCAGCACTGTGACGTAGTGTTTAGCACTTCCACCTCACAGCAAGAAGGCCCTGGGTTCAAACCTCTTGCCTGGTAAATGGCATTTCTGTGTAGAGTTTGTGTGCTCTCCTCATGCTTGCATGGGTTTCCTCCGGGTGCTCCGGGTTCCTCCCACAGTCCAAACACATGTACATTAGGCTAATCGGATTTTCTCGATTGCCCCTAGGTGTGAATGTAAGTATGAGTGGCTGTGGGTGTGTGCGTTGGCCCTGCGATGGTCTGGTAGGCTGTTCGGGGTGTACCCCGCCCTCACCCAGAGTCGGCTGGGATGGGCTCCAGTCTCCCTGTGACCCAAATAAAGGATATAAATTAGACGACTTTACATCTGTATAGTACCCTCCATGATAACTGACTCTTCTTGTAAAAATTAGAAGTATCCTCATCTTACAGTGAAAATAAATAAATAAATAAATAAAATCCAACCTTAAATTGAAATAAATGTATTCAGAGAAAATCAAATCCCTCATCAAGAAGTAGTTATTTTCAACAAGATACAATGTGCCTAGATTATTGGCAGCCTTAAAATTATAGTAAACACAATGGAACTGAAGCAGGTTTGCCATTTAAGTGGTACAGTTTTCAGTTGATTGCAGTGTGTAGAAACCTTCAAGCTGTAATCCAAGACACAGAGGTCAAATTCCCTTAAGGGACATACACACAGGAAGCAATTTGTCTGGACATTCCTGGGTCTAGTTGCCAGGTGCATTTTCCAGGTGCTCTTGTATATTTCCCACCCTCTTGTAAATTTCCCAACAAGCTATTACTCTTCAACAGTGACAGTTCATCAATGTTTCATTTCTTTTACTTGACAGATTGCACAGCTGATGGATCAGAACCATAACCTTTATCAGCTGTCTGCCTTGATAACTGTAGAGATTTCTAGTGAGAACGATGAATGGCTTTATCACTGATTCTTCCTTTCAGAAATCAGACAAATCTTTATTAATAACATAAACTATAGTAGGGTCGTGTCCAGATAATACTTAACAGATGCAGGATCTAAATACAGCAATACAGAATGCTGGTTTTTTCTCCTTTGTGCAAGCACAATAAAAATTCATTTACAAGTACTATTAGATGTGTCTGTTTAGTTTAACATGTTAACTGATGTATTTATTATTTGTCAGAATTTAACCGTAACACAACTCATTAAATGGGAAGAGACATTAGCTAGCAGGAACATTCACACAGGTACACAGGTTAAACCACATAATGAATTTTATGTATTATCACCTTCTTTGTGTTTTCTCTCCTCTCCTGTGCATGTCTTGTTAAGTGGTGCGCTGTTTGGGGCCCATCTGTGATTATGCTTTGGAGTGCGAAGCTCACAAACTAGATTTCTCCTCTGTGTTTATTTGCTTTGATGCAAATTAAAAGGATAAACTTGGAGAAGAAAAGGATCATTTAAATAAATTACACAGCGGCATAGCTTTGTCTTATATTACCACGTAAGGAGAGAGATGGAGGGAGAGAGAGAGAGAGAGAGAGAGAGAGAGAGAGAGAGAGAGAGAGAGAGAGCACTGTCACTTTTACTAATCTTCACAGGGGTGTAAATGGAGGACACTGTACATATTATATTTAGCATGTGGCATATTGTGGTGGTGTATTGATTAGCACTGGCACCTCACAGCAAGAAGGTTCTGGGTTTGAACCTGGTGACTGATTGGTGTGTGAAAATCTCTGTGTGACTGAGTGGGTTTTCCCTGGGTGATGCGGTTTCCTCCCACAATCCAAAGACATGCAGATTAGGTCAACTGGATACTCTAAATTGCACATAGGTGTGAATGTGAGTGTGAAAAGTTGTGTGTTGGCCCTCTTCTTCTGTGTTAACCCATCTCTCGCCCAAAGTCAGCTGTGATCGACTCCACCTCCTGTACGACCCTAACAGGACAAGAGCTATAGATAATGGATGGATGTTGTAGACTTATAATATTTTTATAGTTCAGATTTAGAAGTTAAAATGGTCAATACCCAATAAAAAAAGGTTCAGACATCTGACATTCTCGTTGCCCAAAATCAAATTTTTTGACGGTGTACACAAAAAAACTCATATGGAATCTGGTATTTTCAGTTCTAATATTCATCCTAATCCTTAATCCAATCCTAATAGGGTGACTGGGAGCTGGGGTCTACCTCAGCCGACTCTGGTCAAAGGCAGGGTATGCCCTCAACAGCTTGCAAGTCCATCACAGGGAGAACACATTCAGACTCACACCTAAGGGCAATGTGGAACAGTCGAATGTGTGTCTTTGGGAGGAAACCAAAGCACCCAGAGAACAAGGAGAGAACATGCATACACCATAAACAGCTGCTAAATCATTCCATACCACAATCACTATTAGTTTGTGTGCTTGGAGACACATCAGCATTTAACCTTACTATGAGAAACACCAAAGATCTTCTCAAAGTATCACCAAGAAAACAATTATTAGATTTTTTTTTATTTTAAATTTTGCTATACTTGTATTAATCACACAAAGGAAATTATTGCCTCTGCATTTAACCCATCCAAAGTGAGCACACACACACGGAGCAGTGGTCCACTTGAACAGCCTGGAGAGCAGTCGGGGGTTAGGTGCCTTGTTCAAGGGCATTTCAGCCATGAAGGTGGAGGAAGGGAAAGTGCAGCTCACTCCCCCACCGCTGCACATTTTTCCCGCTTTCGGTCGCAAAGCCGCTTCTCTAACCATTAGGCTTACGGCTGCCCCCAGTATTATGAAGAATGTGAGAAATATCCATCGATCTATTTGCTGAACTGCTTAATCCTTCTAGGGTCGTAGGGAGGCTGGAGCCTACCTCAGCCGACTCAGGGCTCGTCAGTCCATCGCAGGGCAACACACACAACCATTCACACTCACACCCAGGCTAAATTTGAAACTTAGCCTAATGTGTATGAATTTCGACCATAGGAGGAAACCAGAGCACCTGGAAGAAACCCACGAAAGAACGGGGAGAACATGCAAACTCCACACAGAATCACCATGGCCGAGCCCAGGACTTGAACCCAGGACCTTGCTGTGAAGTGGATGTGTTAACCAGTACGCTAGCATGCCACCCTCAATTCTGATATCATCACTCACTCATTTGCTGAACCACTTAAACCTTAGGGTCACAGGGAGGTTTGAGTCTATCTCAGCCGACACTGGGCAAAGGCGGGGTACACCCCTGAACAGCTCGCCAGATTATCGTAAGGTCAACACACAAGCATTCACACTCACACTCACACCTAGGGTCAACTTCGGAAGAGTCAGTTAAGCCTAAAGTGTGTGTCTTTGGACTGTGGGAGGAAACCGGAGTACTCGGAGAAAACCCACGCAAGCACGGGGAGAACATTCAAACTCCAGACGGAAACACCAGTTTTCAGTACTCGAACCCTGGACCTTCTTGCTATCAGGTGGATGTGCCACCCTCAATTCTGATATGCAGCATGGAAAGCT
Organism: Tandanus tandanus; assembly: GCA_039654325.1. Taxonomy (NCBI): domain Eukaryota; kingdom Metazoa; phylum Chordata; class Actinopteri; order Siluriformes; family Plotosidae; genus Tandanus; species Tandanus tandanus. The sequence goes on from JBCNYH010000010.1 coordinate 9,173,055, forward strand.
GATACACACCAGACATGTGGCAACTTACCTTTAGAGGCATATCAGAGCTTGACTTACATTGTGGGATAATTTGTACTTTTAAGAGAAAGTGTGTTGGCACTCTGAACTCATCCATGCCATCCGGATATGTCTTTTCAGAGGAGCCGCAATGACTTCGCAGAAAAGCTTCATTAAATTCTTGGCACTATTTTACCTCTTTGCCCTCATGGTGATTACTGTGAATTCGGAGTGGACATCACTACCCACTAGCTCAGGGTGAAAAACAGCTGGAGCTGGTGTTGTCTGTTCTGTTTGCTTTTATGGTTTGGAGTGCTGAGCTGGTTCAGTGTGTAATGCAACCTATGTAAGAAAAGAGCAGGGTTTGTGTTGTAGAGGGAAAATGAAGCACCTTTGCCTTGCAGAGGCTTTGCTGTGCGGAATGCAACCTTTGTCGCTAATAGACTGTCGTGCATTTCACCGCATCCGCTGCGCTATGACGTCATACAGCCGCTTATATCAAGCTGCGTGAAGCTGCTAAAAACACACCCACTCGCACCCCTCCTCTCTCTCTCTCTCTCTCTCACACTCTCACACAAAGCGCGCCATCATCTCCATCTGCTGTCGCCCAGAATCCTAAACAGTACGAATTGGAAGCGGGTGCGTTGCAGAACACCTACATCCGCTCTCTCATTTCCAGCTGGACTGGATTGGTGTGCATGGTTCGGTCGCAGGGTGGTATCGTGGTGGCTGGGTGGATGTGAACCGTTCCTGCCGAACTCAGCCGACATGCACCGGGTCTCTGGCGACACCGGGCCGGCTCTATCATGCTGTTCAGACTGTTTGCGAGGTAAGCGCGAGCTGAAACGCTCCACATTCACGCGCCGAGTCTGGAGATGATGTGAGCGGTGCTTTCTGAGATTTGGACTCGCCATGTATATTATGGGATGCGGTGAACGAGACCAGCGGTAGCATGCGCGTCAAAACAAAAGGTTGCTCCGCCTCCATCATCCTCACACACTTTTCCTTTAATATCTCTTTATATACTGGAGTTTAAATAGTGATTGAGTTTCAGATAGGGATCAGACCTTACTGATGCTTTGTGCACCATGTTACAGGATAAAGAGACGCTTGTTTTCTTCATTCTTTAAGAGCCCAGACCCCCACACAATCCTCCCCTTGTTCCCAATTTTTTTTTCTCCCAGCATGCGTTTACACTGGATGCTGTGTGGTAACATTACTCAAGGACTGGCAAAATCATTCTAAGCATTTGTAACAACTGCAGCAGCACAAAGTCATAAGACTCTGAAGCTCAAGTTTTGGTTGTACATGTTTACCGTTCTGTCTCTTCATTTGGCTTTGCACAGACAATTTGGAAGAAAGGGCGATAAAAGGAGTCCTCCCCAACCACATCCACACCCACACCCACCCCACCCCACCCCACATCCAGATCATTCATCCTAGTTCTTACCGGAACATGCATGACCATAACATGGGCATTTTCCAAAATCTGCTGAAACATGATTCCTTGAAAGCACGTTCTTAAGTAAATACACCGAGTGTTTATGCGTTGAGAACAGCTCGCTTGACATAAGATCAGTGTTGCAATCAGGTCTATTCAGACACTCGCACCAGAACAACTTGGCGCAGTGCAAACCATGTCCAGTTGTTCCGGAACAGCTGGACACCGGTGGGTGCAACTTGCTCCACTTTCTGAGGCGGCGCAAGTTGTTCCAGAACATCTTGTTCCGGGCACAACTTGCTGTCGGAACACAATCAAGTAGGAGGGTTTACACTTGCGCATTACCTCCATCACGGTTATTAGGTCATTTCATTGGCTTTTGTGGTAGATGGACGGTTCTTCAAAAGTGGCTTGCTTGTGTGTTGTTCCTCTAGATTCTGGCCTGGCACCGATTTGAGAGTGACTGTGTAAACACATAGGAAAGTGGGTGCAGTTTGCTCCAGGTGCAAGTTGTTCCAGAGCAACTTTTTCCTGTTGCCCATGTAAAAGCGGCTCATGAATCTGCTTAAGATTCACTCACTGTATCACATTTATTCCAGGCATGTGTAATAATATTTAAAAGATGCTTGACTTTATTTATAATAATAGCCGTAAATCAGTGTTATGTTTCTGGATCATAAATCTTGCTAATTTAATAGGTCAGCTGCGTAGGTCCTCTAAAATCAGGGTTTCTAAAATATTACTTTTTAAGTACACACACAGCAGTATAACACCACATATTAGACCACAGTATGTATACACACACACACACACACACACACACACACACACATACACGCACACAATACATTTGTAATATTCTTCCTATCCCATCATTGTGGATATGTCTCAGTGCAGCCTGTTAGACTATTCCCAATGCATTTCCCAATTCCCAAAATAGTGCTGCACTTGTAAGGGGATATTTAATTTGAACGAGAACATCCGTCAGTTACTAGAAACAAGGGTGTTTTTGTAAAAAAAACAAAAAAATCCCAAAACAAAACCCCACAAACAAACAGCAATTAAAGTTCTCAGCAATTAAAGGTCTCATTACAAGCAAAATATTTTTTTGTCTGATACTGCACCTGAGGAGTTACCTTGGGGAAAAAGCACATCAACAACATGTAATCCCTCGACATTTTCTGTTTTAAAGGTGCAGTCATTAATTCTAGAGATAGATTTGGGGTATTTGATGAAAGAAACCAAATAAATGCACTTGTCCCTTCAGTGCTCCTTCTAGCCAAATTCATGGAAACATTGCCAAGACCACAAAATGAACCATGGCACCCATCTACTCCTCCAACCAACCAGCCAGAAGGTGTATTTGTGCTAAGCACAAAGGCCAGCTGTTACTGATTGGCTAGCTCTGAATTGAATGAACACCAGATAACTTTTTTTCGGCATGTACGCAGAGTGAACAGCTGCCAGACTGTGAGTACTGCATTAGAATGATGATTGCACTTTTTATTACTTCACACATTTCCTGTGTTGTTCATTTGGTTTTAGTTTATTTACTTTTTGTCTTAGTTCAATACCAAACCTTTAGGTTATAATCAACAAGACACATATTCTACCAACGTAATGTACATTTGCTACAAAAAACAATACTATTTCATTCAGTTAGTTGTAATAGATGTGTTTTTCAAGTCTGTTTTTCCTCATTAATTTTTTTTTGGTTATTATTTTACTTTTGTTTGTCTCCATCTACTTTCATACTTGGTTTCTGCTGCAGGATGAACACCTTATTTCTCTGCTCTTACATCACCTTGTATGACAGATTATTTGAAATATTAACTTCTCTTTTTGCACTAGGAGGATGCGCTGGCTGGGATGCTATCGGCTGGGACCCAAGTGGAAAGCTCTCCTGGTGTTTGTGGTCATCGCCTTTGCGGGCCAACTCCTGGGGGTCCTGTACAATAAAAGGTTAGATGGTGGCAAAAATTTCAGTTTGTTTGTCAGTTGAATTGTACAAATTATAGGACAGAATTAACAGAAAATGTTCAGAAATTATTGATCTTAGTTTCTTTTTTACATCACAAAGAACCTGCCATTTTAAAAGAGGTGTGTGGACTCTTTATATCCACTGTTTTTCAAAGTACAGTTTAATTTTATAACAGTATAGTTTAAAATAACCCTGGTGTCTATATTTATTTGATAATATGATGTCCTTTATCTAGGGCCATATTTATTGATCAGTTGCTTTATTCTGTGGTTCAAACAAAAACTGAATGAATATGAATAATACTGTGCACTCACTGTTCACTTTATGAGGAACGTCTGTACATCTGCAAGTTACACTTATCTAATCTACCAATCATGTGGCAACATCTATCTACTATCTATACTGCGTATCCATCAGCATCGCGGGGTAACTGGAGCCAACCCCAGCTTACTTTGAAAGAGGCAGGGTACACCCTGCACAGATTGCCAGTCTTTTGCATGGCTGACACATTTACAAATGATCATACACACTCACAGGTAATTTAGAGCAGCCAGTTGACCTAATGTGCATGTCTTCGGACTGTGTAGGAAACCTGAGTACTCAGAAGAAACCCACACATGCATGGAGAGAAAGCCCCTAGCACAGAAAGCACCTCAGCCAAGATTCAAAACTAGAACTTGTAGCAGTTAGAGGAAGATGCTAGCCATTGAGCCACCCAAGCAGCACAATGTAAAAAGAAAAGAAAAGAAAAAAGAAATCATATAGATGCATGGTCAGAACTTCACAATGTGATCGCTGTGACTCATGGGCTTAACAATGTATTTTTTTGGGGGGACACGTCCCCCAAATATTGGGAATATACAAATCTGTCCCCCCCAATAATATACAATACTATGTGAGATATGAACCACTTTTATGAGCCTTGACTGTTAACAGACCGGATCCGTCTCCTACCATTTATTTTCCAGTATCCGTTTGTTAAAGAAGAAGACATTTGCGACCGCCCCTCTCTCAATTACATACTTGGTTGAGCCTGGCGCCGGCGGCTTTCTTTGAAACACTGCTCTTACCGGCTCTGACTGACAATGTCACAGCCAGGCTAGAGGGAGGTCTGATACAGATCATGGAGGGAGTACCGTTAGCAGCTAAAATGCAGAAAAAGCAGGACCAAGCTGGCAGACATTAGAGTGTTTTTTCAGACAGTAAGCAACTAAATACCTAAATAATAGTGCTGCATGTATCGTGTTGAAGTGACTCAGTTCACTCAGCAAAGCTAGAGTGAAGATATAGGCAAATAAAACTATAAGGTAGGCTATCTGCTTCCGCCTCCGAAGCGAACTACGTTTGTGTACATCAATGCGCCCCTCCCGCACGCGCACACTCAGATACCTAATGAAAATGGGAGGAGGATGAGAGTAGGAGGATTTGGATGGAGAGTTTGGTTGTTTTTGTGTTGCTAATAAAATAATATGAGAGATAATCTATCTCCCCCATGTGTGCCATGTGTGTGCTGTGTGAATGACAGTTAAATAGTTAAAATTCAATGTACAATCTGTGATTTAATTCATATTAAACTTTTCGTTGTAAAATATCACATTCATTTTGAGACAAATCAACAAAATACAAATAAAGTTGGAACTTGGAATTAACTTAAAAGTCCACTGCACATTCCAATCACAATAGAATTTTCATATATTAATATAATAGAATTGAGGGAAATGCACTTCTCCTTTCTAGGGGAGAGTTCTCATTTGGACCCCCGCAGTGTCTAAACTATGGTTACGCCCTTGCTGTGACTTTAGGTATGGCATGGTTGTTGGTATCAGATGAGCTGAGTTTTTTGGGAGTATTTCACAAACTGCTGATTTCCTGGGAATTTCATGCACAACAGTAACAGCGTGAATGAAATGAAACACCATGCTGATGAGAGAGATATGGAACATGACCAGACTGGTCTGGGAAGACAAAGCAAAAGTAATGTTTCCTGCATAGCCAGCATTAAATAAAAAGCACTTCATGATCAATGATGATATAAATGTAAATAACATGTTTTAAATCATTAAATAAAAATAAATATCTTTTGAGGTTTTGATGGGCACCAAATTAAGCACACAATATTTTTGACTGCATAATACACCAACTATATCAATATTATATATTATATATTATTACTGAATTTTCAAATCAACCAAAAAAGGCTATAAATTTTGCCATGTTTTCCACTCATATACAGGCAATGGTGTGCAACTTTTTTTTTAAATTTCAGATGATTAATGTTAGCAGCCAAAATGTAAGTGCTTAAAAAACTAACTAGTTATATTAGAAAGTGTATTAAGCAGTGTGAAAACTGGTTGATTGATTTACACATTACACTGATGGCACCCTGTCACAGATCATTACGATGATTTTTAATTCATTAATATGAAAAAAAAAAAAACATTTATAAACTATCTATAAAGTGTATGTATGACTTACAAATAAGAAGAGTATACACTTAGCGATGTTTAACTTTTCATTAGTGTATTTATAAAAAACTTTTTTTTGGCAAGAATAAATGAATAAATAAATAAATCCTGAAAAATTCTGACTAATGATTAAAAAAGAATTGTCATACAACCAAGGCTATGACTTTATAAATAATTGTAATTGTATTATACACTTTGTTTGCTTTGTGCTCCATTAATCATGAAGTTCATCGTTTCTCTATAGGAACAATAGACAAGCTATTTGTAAAAGTAAAACAAATATAAAGAAACAATGCACTGTAAATATTATAGTGAAAACAGTCCTCCTTACAGTTCACACCATTTATAATTCCCTTCTACTGTATTAAAAAAATATTTCATGTAAGAATATTTTTTAGTTCATAACAGACAACAAACCCTTCAATTTGGAAAGGGGTGAAAATTCTCAAAAACTTTTGAACTAATAAGTAAACACTGTATAAAAATAGGTAAATAAGTTACAATACATAAATTAAATGAGTAATGGAAAATGTACACTTTATGTTTTAATTTTAATACATTTTTCAGCAACCAGCCAGGAGTTGTCACTGTTTTTTTTCTTTCTTTGTTCCTGGCTTTCTAACCTATTCCCAAACAGTATCCGCTTTTTTTAAACTTTAAAATGTTGCCGTTAAAACATTATTGCGTAATCTAATTAATTAAGTGGTTTTTGCTGTGTGGGCTGTTAGTGTCCTAAGTATGAATCAGTGTAGTTAATTGTAATGAATTTCTTGTGGTGTGCCCTTTTAAAATAATGCTCTGATTGCAGCTACGGTATCACTCGCATAAATCACATTTACTTTGAGAAATCATGGAACTTGTCCAGCTTCTTTCTCTTTGGGCTCCATTAGTTTGTGTTCCCTGTATTAGCTTATGTTTATTTATTCCCTTTCCCTTCATTCCCTATCATTCTTCCTTGGCAAAACACAAGTCTGATGATGTTCTCTCTCTCTCTCTCTCTCTCTCTCTCTCTCTCTCTCTCTCTCTCTCTCTCTTTTGTGTTGACATTTCCTAGCCTTTTTCAGAGACACTAGGGAATTTCCTTCACAGGTTTCACTTGCACTTATGTAGTTCCATATAGAATTGCACACCAATTTAGATATTTCAGCATAAATGTCACTAGGCAATTATCCTTTATGCTAAACCACTCCATACCAGGATCAGTATTAGTTTGTGTGCTTGGAGACACATCAGCAATTAACATTACTAGTAGAAACACCAGAGATCTTCTCACAGCACTAACCATCACCAAGAAACCTGGGGAGGCTGGAGCCTATATCAGCAAACTCAGGGCTTGCCAGTCCATCACAGGGCCAACACACCCACAATCATTTACACTTACACTCATACCTAGGGGCAATTTGGAACAGCTAATTAGCATAATGTGAATGTTTTTGAATGTGGGAGGAAACCAGAGTACCTGGAGGAAACCCACACAAGCACAGTAAGATCATGCAAACTCCACACAGAAATGCCCTCGTTGAGCCCAGGACTCAACCCCAAGACCTTTTTGCTGTGAGGCAGACATACAGAGCAGTGCAGGTTTTTTTGCATATTGGTAAACCTCTTTTTATACCCAATCATTACTTATTACATTGTACCTGTTACTCATCTGTTGCCTGTTACTTAACCAAATTAGTTGCAATATATATTTCTCCAGCTGTTTCTTTTTAGCACCAGTTACTTCTCCAAACTTTTTTTGCTCCTGTCCCAACTTGTCCGAGGTGTTGCTGCCACACAATTCGACATGAGCTAATATTTTCTTTATGAAATAGTAAAATGTCTCACTTTCAAAATTTTATATTTTTTCTATATTCTATTGTGAATAGAATATGGGTTTATGAGATTGGCAAGCCATTACATTCTGATTTTATTTACATTTCTTATTTTTTATTTAAAAAAAAAAAAAAAAAAGCAATGTTCCTCAAAAAAAAAATACAAATAAAAAAACTAGAAAGAGATTGAGAAAGTTCACTCTCTATGGTGCGTAATATTAATCACCAATTTAAGGAATGTGGAGGAATTTCAGTGTAACAATTGGGGCTATGGGGGCAGCCATGGCTTTATGGTTAGAGAAGCGGGTTTGGGACCGAAAGGTCTCCGGTTCGATTCCATGACCACTCCCCTTCCAGGGCCCCTCCCCTTCCTCCAACCTCATGGCTGAAGTGCCCATGAGCAAGTCACCTAACCCGCAACTGCTCTCCGGGCACTGCAATGTGGCTGCCTTCTGCTCCTGTGTGCGTGCTCACTTTAGATGGGTTAAATGCAGAGCTAAATTTTGCTTGCAGGAAAAAGAAAATAAGAAAAAACAAAACATTACAAAAAACAAGGGTAAGGGCGCAAGCCTAAGCCTGTCCCTCAGACGGTGCTACACCAAGAATCATCAGCAATCTATATCTGATATATCCACATGGGATGGAGTTCCATCCACAAACACCAGTTAAAGCTTTATGTTAACTGTGTCCAGAAGCACTGTTGACTGCTCTGGGCTCAGAGTCATCTGGGATGGCCCATCACACAGTGGAAATGTGTATTGTGGTCAGACAAATCAGTATTTCAGGTCTTTTTGAAAAAAAAAAAAGGGAACAAGATTGTTGCCAGCAAGGACTAGGGTGTGTTATGATATGGGGATCAGTGCTCTTGGCAAAGGTAACCTTCACTTCTGTGGTGGTAGCATTAATGCAGAAAAGTACATTAAGGTTTTGGATCAACATTTTCAACAGGGCGGCACGGTGGCGTAGTGGTTAGCACGTCCGCCTCACAGCAAGAAGGTCCTGGGTTCGATTCCCAGCTCGG
>JBCNYH010000010.1:9264882-9275008 GCA_039654325.1 Tandanus tandanus
CAATCAGTGTTGCTTCCTAAGTGGACAGTTTGATTTCACAGAAGTGTGATTGACGTGGAGTTACATTGTGTTGTTTATGTGTTCCCTTTATTTTTTTGAGCAGTATATTTTACAGTATTTTAACAAAAAATAAAAATAAAAATACAAACTGCCAAAGTGTTTTAATATAAAATATAAAGCCATTTTCATCAACCCTGTTACACACAAATAACAAAATTATATGTTGTATTTGAAACAGGTATTTTATATAGATGTATCATAACTGCTACCCAGTGGTAGGGTGGTGTAGTGGTTTACACTTTCATCTCATACCAAGAAGGTCCTGTGCTTGAGCCCCTGCCTGGCACGTGCGTTTCTGTTTTAGTTTGCATGTTCCATGTGCTTCTTTGAGTTTCCCCCAGGTGCTCTGGTTTCCTCCCGCAGTCCAAAGACAGGCACATTAGGCTAATTGGATATTCTTGCTTGCCCCTAAATGTGAATTTGTGTGTGAATTGTTGTATGTCTGTGTTGGCTCTGCGACGCTCTGACGAGCAGTTCAGGGTGGACCTCACCTTCGTTTTGGCCCGCCTTCCTGCGACTTAATAATGGATAAAGCAGTTTGAAATAAAATAGATACTGCTCATCCCTAATGCTGCCTGCAGGACCTCTATTGCATTTTAATTAATTTCTGCAACCTGATTCCTGATTCTACAAAAAAGAGTCAAATATTTAATTAGGCATCTGCTGGTGTAACAGAATCATCTTTAGTTTTTATGTATGTGCAGATTTTATGTATGTATAGTATTTAGTTTATGTTTTTAACAAAAACATTTGCTTCACTTTTTATTTTATCTTGACAAAGTGATTACACACAGGGTTATTTAACAGGGTGCATATTTATTTTTTACAACACAGTAACATCAGTACAAAAAACACACTAAAATAAGATGTTTATAGTTTATAATAGTTATTACTTTATTATTATTATTATTATTACATATTATAACCATGACAGATTTGGGCAGAGTACCCATGCTGTCACGCCCGTGCCGAACTCTCTCCCAGACTCTCACACACCCCGTTCCCAATCTCCTGAGTTTTCATGATTACCACCTGCACCTCGTTTCCCTGCACTGATTAGGTTTCCTACATAACCTCCCGCCAGACTTCACTCTATGTCTAGCCTTGTTGGAGCTGCATGTTATTTCCTGCTACTCCTTCTAGCGTCTTTTACTCAGTATTACTTACCCATCGAAGCTGTGCCTGTCAGATTCCCTCCAGTCTGCAGCCATCCCGTCTCCTCATCTCCTTCCACCTCCGTCCTCTGTTGGAAACTTCTCCCGAAGTTTTCCCCGCTTCCTGGTTTCTGAATATCTCCTCTGTTTTGGTTTGGTTTTCGTTAGCCCCTCGTGGCGGGTTTACTTTCTCAATTTTGTTTGCTGTGTTCTCTGTGGCTCCCAGAGCCCGTTTGTGTTCAGTTAGCATAAATATTTATGTTATCCCTTTTGAAACCCTTGTGTTCGGGAGTTTGACATAACAGAAGGCTAGACCGAAACTGAATCATGGAGGCCATGCCTCCTCTCCCGCCGGACTCGTTCCAAGCGATTGTGGAGGAAGTGCGCCAATCCCTAGCTCTTTCTGCAAGGCAGCTGCCCCTTCATCAACCCCACACACTACTCCGGTGATTCTGACAGCTGTGACGGCTTCCTATTACAGTGCTCTCTCGCCATTGAAATGCACCCCGCGTGTTTGCCCACCGAGCGTGTCAAGGTTGCATATATTATTTCCTTGCTGTACAGGAGGGCACTGCAGTGGGCAGAAGGGTTGTGGAGGCAGAATGGGCCCATGGTCTCTACCTATGCTAACTTCGCCACTCATTTCCGGGGGGTGTTCAGTCATCTTGACAGGGATTCCACTAACAGGGAAAAGCTACATCGTCTCCGTCAGGGAAGGATGGACATAAGGGACTATGCACAGGAGTTCCGCACCCTTGCTGGGCTCAGTGGGTGGAAGGAAGCAGCCTTGCTCACCCATTTCCGTCAAGGCTTGAAGCCATTGCTCCAGCTACAGCTCTCCCCCTACGACGATTCCATGGGGCTGGAGAAATTCATTCAGCTGGCCATCCGTGTTGTACATTGACAGAGGGGATGCGTAGCCATGCTACAACGACCTGTCATCTCCACATCTCCGCAAGTCACCCCAGAACCCATGCAAGTGGATGCAGTCTAACTCACCCCGGCCGAAAGGCATCATCGGAGAATGGAGGGTCTTTATGTGTACTTCCGCCGGTGAGTCAACACATTACAGATATCAGAAATTTGCAACCGCTATCCACTCCGGTGTCCGGTGTCCACCACCATGTCCTGTTCCATCACAGTCACGGCTCTCCTCGATTTCAGCTCAGCGGGCAATTTCTGGGGACCTGTGCAGACGACTCCAGCTTCCGCTACACTGCTGCCCGACCCCCTTCTCGATCTGCTCCGTAATTGGGGAACCACTTTCTCCACAAACACACCAACTCCTCATCCAACCCTGGCTCATCCAACACTCACCCGCAATCTCCTGGGTCACAGGAGAGATTCTGTGCTGGGGAGAGGCCTGCTTTCATCGCTGCTTTCCACAGATGCCCATATGTCCAGCCAAGAATCATGTCAACCTAGGAACCACCACCATAGAGAGTCCTGCGGCCCAGACAGTCGTATGTATCCCGCCTAAGTACTCCAACTACATCGATGTCTTCAGTCCGGGACTTGCCACTGAACTACCATACCACCGGCCGTGGGATTGCACTACCGAGCTGGTCCCCGGGGCATCCATACCCAAGGGCCGAATCTACCCACTATTGCTACCAGAGCGGAGAGCCATGGAGGATTGCGTGGAGCAAGCCATGCAACAAGGCTACATTCGTCCATCGACATCCCCAGTTGCATCCAGTTTTTTCTTTGTCTCCAAAAAAGATGGAGGCCTCTATCCCTGCATAGATTATCGAGCCCTCAACCATATCACCGCTAAATTCCGGTACCCACTACCTCTCGTGCCAGCTGCTCTGGAACAACACCGTGGGGCATCAGTGTTCTCCAAGCTTGATCTCTGGAGCGCCTACAACCTGGTGCGAATCCACGAAGGAGACGAGTGGAAGATGGCATTCATCACACCCACCGGCCACTATAAATATCTGATTATGCCGTATGGGCTTGCCGAGACATGCTGGACAGATTTGTGATTATATACATAGATGATTTCCTTATCTTTTCCCCAGACCTCCCAACCCATGTTCACCACATGACCCAGGTTCTCCAGCACCACCGCCAGCACCAGCTCTTCTGCAAGGCCGAAAAGAGCGCTTTCCATCAGGCCACGGTGTCATTTCTGGGCTACGTGATTGATCCCCAGGGGGTCCGGATGGAGGAAGAGAAGGTGAGAGCCGTTAAGGACTGGCCTGAGCCGGAAACAGTGAAGGCATTACAGAGATTCTTCGGCTTTGCACACTTTTACTGCCAGTTTATAAAGGACTTCAGTGGCTTGACTGCCCCCTTAACCAGCCTCCTGTGTAGCAAACCCAGGACCCTAGCCTGGACTGAACTGGCCCGACAGGCGTTTCTGCACCTCAAGGAGGCATTTCATTCAGCTCCCTTGTTACAACATCCTGATCCTGACAAACCCTTTGTCGTGGAAGTAGACGAACCAGCAAGGAGGGAACCACTGACCTCTACCCTGTGCATTCTTTTCCAAGAAATTAAGCCCAGCTTAGCAAAACTACGATGTGGGAAACCGTGAGCTCTTGGTGATCAAGCTAGCACTGGAAGAGTGGCAGCACTGGTTAGAGGGGGCACGATCCCCCTTCGAGGTCATCACAGACCATAAAAACCTGTGCTATCTACAGGAAGCCAAACAACTCAATCCTCACCAAGCTCGCTGGGCCTTATTTTTCACAAGATACAACTTTTCCATTAAGTACCGGCCTGGGTCACAGAACATCAAGGCGGACACTTTATCACGTATCTATGAAGTCAATGAAGCCCGCATTAGAGTCAGATCCTGTACCACCTGACACGCTGCCTGGTCGTCAGTATATACCCCGGACTTCTGACTTCCCCTGCTGGAGGCAGTGCACTCCACTCCCGGCACGGGTCACCCAGGGACCACCGCGAGCCTCTCACTTCTCCGGGAGCGGTACTGGTGGCCCGGAATGTCCACCATGGCCTGAAGGTTCATGGGCGGGTGTATGGCGTGTGCCATGGCCAAAACACCTCAGCATCTCCCGGCAGGGAAGCTCTTTCCCCTACCCATCCCTCGTTGACCATGGTCACATCTGGCAGTTGACTTCATGACGGATCTCCCCCTTTCTCAAGGTAACACATACATCCTTGTCGTAGTGGATTGTTTCTCCAAAGCATGCAAACTAATTCCCCTTGAGTCCCTTCCTACAGTGTCAGAAGCCGCACGAACCCTGTTCGAGCACGTCTTCCGCAATTTTGGGTTGCCAGAGGAAGTTGTCTCAGACAGGGGCCCACAGTTCATCTCCCGGTTCTGGAAGGCGTTCTTTAAACTCTTGGGTGTGACCGTCAGCCTGTCATCTGGTTACCACCCTCAGACCAACAAGCAGATTGAGAGGAAGATTCAGGAGATCGGGCGCTTCCTCTGGACCTTCTGCAGCCACCACCCGATGTCCTGGACGTCATTGGGCCGAATACGCATAAAACTGTCTTCGCCAACCACCTACCAGCCTTCCAGTGAGTACTTTGTCACCAGCCTCCTCTCTTTCCCTGGAATGGAGAGGCCACCAACATCCCAGCAGTGGATCAATGATTCAGGGACAGTGAAAAAGTCTGGAACGAGGCCCATCGGCACCTCCAACGTGCCATCCACAGAGGGGCCACTGCGGTAGATGTGTGGTGCTCTGAGCCACCCCACTACAAAGTTGGGGATAAGGTGAGGCTGTCCACCCGAAACATTCGACTCCAGACACCATGTAAAAAGTTAAGTCCCTGTTTTACTGGTCCCTTCACCATCACTGCACAGATTAACCCAACTTACCGTTTAGCACTCGCTCCTACCTATAAGGTTCAGCAAGTTTTCCATGTTTCCTTATTTTATCCACATCACTCACCCTTGGTCTCCCACAGAGTTGGGCGAGGCAGCCGAACCCCCTCCGCCACTGGCTACAGATGAGGGTCCTATCTATGCCGTCCGGGGCATCCTGGACTCTCGTCAGCGCCATGGGAGGATCGAGTATCTGATTGACTGGGAAGGCTATGGCTCGGAGGAACGGTCGTGGGTTCCCCCGCAATGATATTCTGGATCCCATCTTGCTGGAGAACTTCCACCAACAACACCCCAGTCGACCAGCGCCCCACACTCGGGGTTGTCAATGGTGTCGACAGTACTGGGACCCCTGCCAGACTTCACTCCATGTCTAGACTCGTTGGAGCTGCATGTTATTTCCTGCTACTTCTTCTAGCGTCTTGGACTCAGTATTACTTACCCATCGAAGCTGCGCCTGTCAGATTCCCTCTCCAGTCTGCAGCCATCCCGTCTCCTCATCTCCTTCCACCTTCGTCCTCTGTTGGCAACTTCTCCCGAAGTTTTCCCCGTTTCCTGGTTTCTGAGTATCTCCTATGTTTTGGTTTTCGTTAGCCCCTCGTGGCGGGTGTATTTTCTCAATTTTGTTTGCTGTGTTCTCCATGGCTCACGGAGCCCGTTTGTGTTCAGTTAGAATAAATATTTGTTATCCCTTTTGAAACCCTTGTCTTCGGGGGTTTGACATAACACATGCACGCTAAGCATTTGCTAGGCTAAAAGTTAACCGTTATCATTATCAAAAATTGATTCAACCATTAGGCTGGATAAAAACATTTCCTGGTTTCTCATTAGCGCCCACACCCAGAAATTGGCGCCACATCTATTTAAAAAAAAATTTTTCTTTAAAAAAAACCCACACTCAAAACCTTGGAAAACGCCGCAGACAACATAAAATGATACAGAACATGATTCCGTGATTAGATGCTGAGATTGTGATGCTGAGATTGGTTTAGTTCTATTTGAAATAGTTTCAGAGTTTGAGTTTAATACATTACAATACAAATAATAAAAAATAAATGTATATATGAAACACTGGTCATCTAGGGTGTATTGTCTAGCTTCACTCACTTTACGTACAGTTTTCACTTTGACAGTCACCTCATTTCTCGATTAAAAATACATATATAAATGTAATTATACATATAAAAAATGTGTGCTGCATTTAGGTTTTTAAAAAAGTTTTGATGAGAAACTGGGAATCTTTTTTTATCTGGCCTTATCCACTAGGAGTAATGTTTTTTAATCCAGAGATAGAGGATCAATCAGACTACTGTGTTCCTGTGTAGCATATACTAACTCCTACAACAATCCTATATTATACTGTATTTTTACAGCAACACTACTGGTACAGTATTGCACAAATACAGTCCAATAGTAACATCAGAAGCAATTAGACATATTGGGACCTATGCCTGCAGCAGGAAGGGAATTTTATCTGGATCATTTTTTCCCTTTTATTTGGATAATTTTTTTCCTTTTTCTAATCCCCTCTTCATATCATAGATTTTATTTACTCATTTGTTTGTAAATACATACAATTAGTTTAATGATAATGGTAGGGAAAGCTGTTAATAATATTGGGTTTATTAAAAAAAAAAAGTCACTGCCCCCATGCACTGCACTCATATGACACTGTTCAATCTTTATTGTGCAATGTAAGAAAACATTACAACAGTGTTACAGTATAGACCTTGCCCGACTGCTTAGTAAACCAAAGGCAATGTAGGAAAAATATTCTGTAATAGGTTACTTATTAGTGTAATCTTGTAAACTTTTTATTAGTTAATCTAGTAAAAAAAACTTTAAGCAGTTTTTGGAGTTTTATTCATTTTAATGTTTCAAGTTTAACCAATTATTATGATATTTTAAATAATATACAATATTTTTTACTGCTTTTTTTAAAAGCCACCAAAATGTGCTGCTGTTTGACTAAAATGTTGTTTGTGAGAATTAGGGACTCTGCTACACTTTTTTAATGTTTTGTTTGGTTTTAAGTTTACATAAATAATATGCTTCCAGTAACAGACAACCAGACAAGCCAATCCGAGCCAGTGTTGAAAACTATTTTCATGTTTTATTTTTGACTTTAGATTTGACTCTAAATATCCAGCGGCTAGACAGTGTGTCAATCAAAGAGTTAATTAGTAAACAGAGGCCAAAGTGCTTGAATATAATCTAGCTGAGTGTATTCCGTCAATCTCCTCCTTGTTACCTCCGGGGCTTAAGCTGGAGAAGTCTAGTTTGTGTTTCCACTGTTCTGGATTATAGTAAGTAAGCAGACTAATCTAATGTGAATCTTTATTTGTGATGGATGGTTAAAATATAAGGATGGATAATATATGGAAGATGTATAAAATATAACACTTCACAAAATGAAGGGCTGAGAGCCCAAGTGGTCTAACCCAAAAAAACTGGAAAATGAGTTAAGGTCCTTTTTTGTCAGTTGTGGATAAGGTCTATGTGTGCCAGAATGGTTCCTTCATCTTCCTTATGACCTTGAATCATATTGTAAGCATCATCCCTGATTTTTTTATACTGCAAAAACTTTCATGTCATTTTTCTCAAAAACATCCTTCTGTTGGTTAGACCACTCTGGTTTTCAGCCCTTCAATTTTTTGTTAAGACCCTGGTTGTGGTGAGTCATGTAGGATTGTGTAATCAATGCTTGGATAGATTTCTGAATGTTACATTTCTTACATTTCTAAACTATAATATGTGTCTATGAAATGGTCATTTTCACAGACTCCTAGAGCAAACAGTCCCAAAGGGGTCAAAAGTAAAGGTTTTTAATTTGCTAGTTTTTTACGTAGTAATTTTCTTCAATGTTCACGGTTATAAAAACTTTTTACATTTTGGCTGTAACGTTATTTTCTTGGAAGTTATGGCCTTTGAAAGTATGCATGTCCAAAACAATAAAATTTCTTTTAAAACTATCATTATCAATAGTAGTAAGATTTCAAAGTTAAAACCAGTTCAATTTTCAAGCATATTCACATGCTTGTGTAATCAACATTTCAGAATCTGGTTCAGATATGTTTTGCTCTGAAGTTACATACCAAGATGTACTTTACAAAAAAAAAATACATTTCTTATTATCACAAGAGATAGAAAAGTCAGAGTGGACATTTGTGCAGAACAAATTGGGGATATTGCCAGCAATGCATGATTTAGTTAAACGACATATGCTTATCTAATTTTAAATGGAAAAATTTTCATGACAAACATCATACTTTGAAAATTATTTCGGTTGGAATCCTGATAATTTTTCAAGTGGGAAACTCAAATTTGTTCAAAATTTCACGTGCATATTTTCAAGACAAGCTGATAGTTTTTGTTCATTATTTTTTTATTTGAAGGTACTCCATACTATTGTGTATTTATTCATATATGAAATTTAACAATATATACAGATTTTGGAACAATAACCCTCATTTTATGTACCCCCAGTGCTCTGGAAGACTGTGAAAAGGCTCATATTTTATATAATGTAGTGCAAATCAGTCATATGAACAGGTTATGTTTTCCCTGCGTTCATGTGTGCAGGACAATGGCTTACTTGGAAAAGCTGCGTGTGGCTGTGGTAGGTGCAGGAGCGGCGGGTCTGTGCGCCGCACGTCACATTCTCACACGCCAGGACCTGTTTGCACCACCGGTGCTGTTCGAGAGCACCAATCATGTTGGTGGAACATGGGTTTACGAAGAGCGTGTGGGGTGCTATGAAAATGGCCTGCCCATCCACAGCAGCATGTACAGGGACCTCAAGTAAGTGACCTCTAATATTGTTTTAGTATTTTCATTCTGACATGGATGGACATGAGTGTAGGGTGGAATGTAAAAATATTTAACTGAATATATGATTTGTTCCTGGTTACAAAATAAATAGCCAAATAATGACATTCATGGCTTTTCCATTTTACTCTCTGTTTGCACCATAACATTACCCCCACCTAACAGGTCTGTGGCTAGACAGCCCATGATATCCAATCCGCATTTGTGCTTCAGCTTTTCTGTGGGATCAATCAGATGTACTGGCCTTCACTCCCCACATGCATCAGTTAGCCTTGGGCACCCATAACATTCTTGACAGTTCACTCTTTGTCCTTCTTTGGACCACCTTTATTCCACTGCTTACCAGGAACGCTCCACAAGTCATTTTGGAGATGAATACACCCAGTCATTTATCCATCAAAAATGTAACCCTTGTCAAAGTCACTCAGATCCTTATAACTGTTTATCTTTCCTACTTCCAACACATTAAGTTTGAGAACGAACTGTTCAATTTCTGCCTAATACATCCCACTTCTTTACAAGTGCCACTGTAACAAAATAATCAGTGTTAGTTACTTCACCCAATGGTGTTCACAAATGTTTTTAAATTATGGCTGATCTGTATATTTATTCATATTGAGGGAATCTGTCGAAATATACCTAGCTCTATTCATCATTAACATCGACATGCATTATATGATCTACAATATCCTATCAGATTTAAGGTCATGCTATGTAACACATGGTCACAGTGCTGTTGTCTCCTTGAAAATTACCCAGATGTCTACATACAGTCTTGCATGAAAATTCAACCTATGCATTATTAATTTCTCCGGTTAAATTTGCTTATTGACCTTAATCTGTTGTGCATGTTTGGAAAATGTTCTTTTAGTAAATTATTCTTTTCTCTATTTGGCAGAACCAATATTCCCAAAGAGGTTATGTCATTTCCTGATTTCCCCTTTGCAAAGCATCTTCCTTCATTTGTCCATCATACAGAGGTGCGGAAGTACCTCGAGCAATACTGTGACCATTTTCACCTTTGGGATCATATCAAGGTATGATCTCAGCACAACCTCTGCCAGTCTTTCTGTTGAGTCAAATGTGCAGAGCAAGCAAAAAATGTACATATCAAATAGAGTTTTATTTAACTGTTCATTTGAGTGTCCCTTTCCACATAAAAGCTGCAGAACTGTATGCATTTCTGTTTTTGTTTTTCCCCCTAATTTAGTCGTTTCCAATTCCCACCCATCAACTTTTTAGCCTTCCCCATCACACGACCACCACCGACCAGGGA
>JBCNYH010000010.1:9275108-9293616 GCA_039654325.1 Tandanus tandanus
GCATCAACCCGGATTCGAACTTGCGATCTCCGGGTTGATAGTCGTGCACCTTGTCGATGCGCCACTCGGGAGCCCAACTGTATGCATTTCTATTATTAAATTTAAAAAAGTGTATGTATACCTACACTTCTGAAATCTCCTTTTCAGTTTGGCAGGACTGTGGATGCAGTGGACCCAGTGAAAGTAAAGAATGGATGGAAAGGTTTGGCATGGGATGTAACAAGCAGTGATAGTGTGGACAGGAGCAAATCTATCAAGGAGCGATTTGATGCTGTTTTGGTGTGTAACGGGTGTGTAAGCATTTTTACTCTAATGATGTGTCTAAAAATGTACGTATAGGTACATATAATTATATTATATTATAATTTATTCTATTCTATTCTATTGTGTTATATTGTGAAATAAGATAAGATAAGATGTGTGTTGTGGTGGCATAGTGATTAGCACATCCGCCTAACAGCAAGAATGTCCTTGGTGCCCGGGCTTGAAGAGGGCATTTCTGTGTGGAGTTTGCATGTTCTCATCTTGCTTCTGTGGGTTTCCCCTGTGTACTCCAGTTTCCTCCCATAGTCCAAAGACTTGCACATTAGGCTGTGTCAGATGGCCCCTAGGTGTGAGTGTGAATGGTTGTGTGTGTGTTGGCCCTGCATTAGACTGGCAAGCCATCCAAGGTGTACCCAACCTTCGTTCAATGTTGGCTGAGATAGGTTCCTGCCTCCCTAATAGGAATAAGCCGTTTGGCAAATGAGAGAGTGAAAAAGCATTGTCATTTTAAAAAATATATATATAGAGGCATGAGTCAAATATATATATAGAGGCATCACACTCACATCTAGGCATTCAGGAGGCATTCTAATCAGATGCCTGAGCCACCTCAACTGGCTCCTCTCAACCTGGAGGCACAGCAGTTCTACTCCGAGCTCCTTCTGGATGGCCATGCTTCTCACCCTATCTCCGAGGAAGAGCCCCGCCACCTTCGAAAAAAAAAAATCAAATCATCCATATGTACCAGACATATACAGGATTTAAAATTGCAGTGCTCTCTAAGGCCCACAGTGTAAAAACAATAATAATAATAATAATAATAATAATAATAATAATAATAATAATAACAACAAACAATAATGATGACAGCAATAATAAAAAGTCAGGTAAGAAAAAGTAAGAGAGATGAAGTGTATACTGTAAACTTTTGTAAGGTAAGAGAGATGAAGTGTAAACTGTAAACTTTTTGTATGTAATACAAATTATAGATAATAGATAAATATAGCACAAAAACTATGCACAAATTTAAAGCTCAAGTGTAGATTTAAGCAAGGCACAATAGCAGCAGACTGATAAAGTGATAAGTGATAAAGTGCAGGTGTAAGTAAAGTTCTATGGTATGTGTGTGTGCTGGTAACAGTACCTAGGGAGGTGGGTAAGGTTCAGAAGTTGTTAAGGTGCAGAGTTTGTGTGTGCAAGGGACAGGAGTGGGAGGGAGGGCAAGGCAGGGAGAGAGTTCCTTCCTTGCCGTTCTTAGGCCAACCTCGTCCTCAGCTCTGAAGGCAGTGTTCCTCACCCTTAGTGGTGTTGTTGTAGGTGGCAGCCTCTTTGAACATATCCCAGTTCTTGGTGGAAAAGCAGTCTTGAAGTGCCTCTGAAGACCCGTACCTGCTTCTGAACTGGTTTGGTGACTTTAACTAGTGGCCTATATGCTGGCATTAGCATAACAGTGATGTGGTTAGAGGCACCGAGGTGGGGGAGGGGCAGGGCCTTGTAATCTCCTCTCTGTGTGGTGACATTGTCCAGAGTGTTGTTTCCCCATGTGGAAAAGTTGAAGTGTTTGTGAAATTTAGGAAACACAGTCTAGGGGACTGCATGATTGAAATCACGCGCCAGGATGAGAAGCATCTGGGTGGGCTGTCTGCTGCTCACTAATGTGCTGATACAGTTCGTTCACTGCCTCACTCCTGTTGTTGTTGTTGGAGCTGGGAGGGATGTAAACAGCCACAAGCAGTATGGCCATAAATTCCCTTGGTAGATTGAATGGCCTGCACTTGATAATCACACCTCCACCAGTGATGAGCAGTGTTTGCAGACCACAATAGCGTCATGGCACCAGGTATCGTTGATGTAAACACAAAGCCCTCCTCCACTGGTCTTTCCCCCGTCAATGAGAGCCCTGTCCACTCGGCAGCATGTTAGCCGGTCGAGCTGAATGGCACTATCTGGGACTCCGTTGTTGAGCTGCGAATCACTCCAATGGGAACTGAAGGTCCCGGCTTGATAAAACCAAAAGGACAATGTCATCCGCAAAAAGCAGAGATCCCATGGTCACCAAACCAGAACCCATCAATGCCTTGGCTGCGCCTAGAAATTTTGTCTATAAAAATTATGAACAGAACCGGTGACAAAGGACTGCCTTCGCAGACTACAACCACCACCGGGAATGAATTTGACTTGTTGTTACCAATGCGGACCAAGCTCTGGCTCCAGTGATACAGAGACCTAATGGCCCATAGCAATGGGTCCTGTACACTGTATTCCCGAGGCACACCCCACAAGATAGCCTGAGGGACACGGTCGAAAGCCTTCTCTAAATCTACAAAGCACATGTTGACAGATTGGGCAAATTCTCATGCCCCCTCCAGGATCCTGTAGAGTGTATAGAGCTGGTCAAGAGTGCTGCGGCCAGGACGAAAACTACACTGTTCCTCCTGAATCTGAGGTTCGATTATCAATTAGATCCTCCTCTTCAGTACTGCTGCATAGACTTTCCTGGGTAGGCTGAGGACAGTGACTCTGTGATGGATGAAACACACCCTCCGGTTCCCACTTTTTTAAAAGGGGAACTACAACCTCGGTTTGCCAATCCAGAGGTATGGCCCCCGACGACCACGCAATGTTGCAGAGACATTGCAACCAGTACAATCCTACAACATCCAGAGCCCTGAGGTACTAAGGGTGGATCTCGTCCACCCCCGGAGACCGGCTGTCGAGGAGCTTTTTGACTACCTCGGCGACCTCAGCCCCAGCAATGGGCAGACACCCACCCGAACCCCCAAGGTCTTTCTCCTCCATAGAGGGCATGTTGGTGGGATTGAGGAGGTCCTTGAAGTATTCCTTCCATCTCCCAACAATATCCCCAGTTGAGGTGAGCAGCTCCCCACTTCCACTGTAAACAGTGTTTGTGGATTATTGCTACCCTCTCCTGAGGTGTCAGATGGTGGTCCAGAACCTTTTCAAGGCCAACCCGACTTTCCAGGCCCTCACCAAACTCCTCCCACTCCTAAGATTTTGCATCAGTGACAACCAGGGCTGCCTCGGGAGTTCCACAGGCCTAAAAGACCTGATAGGCCTCCTTCTTCAGCTGGACAGGTGTCCTCCACTGGGTTCGGGGGTTGCTGCCACAAGAGGCACCAATGTCCTTCCGGCCAGAACTATGGTCTGCTGCCTCAATAATGGAGGCAAGCAACATGTCTCATTCGGATTACATGTCCCCTGCCTCCTTTGGGATGTGGTAGTAGCTCTGCTGGAGGTAGGAGTTGAAGGCACTTCTGACAGGAGACTTCACCAAATGTTCCTAGGGGACCCTAACTACACGCTTCGGCCTCCCAGGTCTGGAGGGTGGCTTCCCAAACCGCTCACCACCAGGTGGTGATCAGTTGATTGCTCAGCTCCTCACTTCACCCGAGTGTCCAGAACATCCAAGTGTCCAGAACATGCTACAATGTCAATCATTGAACTGCAGCCTAGGGTGTCCTGGGGCCAAGTGCACTTATGGACACCCTTGTGTTCGAACATGGTGTTCGTGATGGACAAACCGTGATGAGCACAGAAGTCCAACAATGAAACACCATTCGGGTTCAGATTAGAGAGGCCGTACTTACCAATCACACCCTTCCAGGTCACACTGTCATTACCCACATGGGTGCTGAAGTCTCCCAGGATGACGAGGGAGTGCCCGAGAGGGAGCCCTCTAGCACACCCCCTAAGGACTCCAAAAAGGGTGGGTACTCTGAACCATCATTTGGTGCATAAGCACAAACAACAGTCAGGACCCCACCCAAAGGCGGAGGGAGGCTACCCTTTCGTCAACTGGAGAGAACCCCAACATGTGGACACCGAGACGAGGGGCAACAAGGCTCGCCGCCTCTCCCCATGAGCAACTCCAGAATAAAACAAGGTCCAGCCCCTCTCGAGAAGGGTGGTTCCAGATCCCAAGCTATGTGTTGAGGTGAGCCCAACTATATCTAGTCGGTATCCCTCAACCTCATGCACCAGCTCAGGCTCCTTCCTCGCCAGAGATGTGACATTCCATGTCCCAAAAGCCAGAGTCAGTAGTCGAGGATTGGTCCAGCAGAACCCACGCCTTCGGCTGCCACCCGGCTCACATTGTCCAGGCAAGAGAAACTGGATTCTTGTTGTTTGTCTTTCCCTATGAGTCTTCTGTACTGCACTTAGTCTGGAAGTTAGTCTTAAGACCTGTTTGCCTTGTGAGGCCCTACCAGGGGCTTAATGACCCAACAACATAGCTCCTACACAACACAAACACTTTCACCATGATAATGTAGTGATTCAAGTAGGGGCCTTAATCAGTTTTCAGCTAATCAAATACAAGCACACAAAACCCCCAAAATTTTGCTTGTCATCAAAACTGTGCATGTGTTATTAAACCATGTTTGATTACAAACATTCATTCATTCATTTGTCGTACTGTTTAATACTTAATAATTACACGGGGAGCTTTACACCTGTAACAGCTCACCAGTCCATTGCAGGGCCAACGCACACAACCATACACACTCACACAATTTGGAATAATTTGCCTAATGTTAGCCTAATGTTCTTGGACTGTGGGAGGAAACCAGAGTACACGGAGGTAACCTACACGAGCAAAGATCCAAACTCCACATAGAAACACCTTTGCCAAGCCTGGAACTCGATCCCAATACCTTCTTGCTGTGAAACAGACATGCTAACCATTAACTCAATGTGCCACCTGATAAAATGCAGCCAACTCTTATATATTGCTAACATTGAAGGCTATAAGAGCTCAGTAAAATACATATTCCTTTATTGCTGTTGTAAGTATAACAATATTATTAATATTAAACAAGCACACTATTTTAGAATATTTTTAAATTATAGTTACACTGAAGTGCGTATTTGTTTCTACTGATTTTAAACACTAGACATTACTATGACCCATACATTCCTGCAATACCTGGACTGGAGAAGTTCAAAGGTATGTCTGCCTGATTGTTATGCATATATCAGTTCATGCTGATACATGTTCATTTATTATTGTCAGTTGTTAGCTTTTCTTAGCGAATTTTCAGATTAAGACGTTGAATTACTGACCATGATAGATTTTATGATGTCCAAGAAGGCTTATCATATTACATAATACAAATGGTCTTTGATCAAGCCTTAAAAGTGCAGTTGTGGCACACAAGACTAATAAATGTTTGATTACCTTTATACTTTAAAAATTTTATGTTTACAGGCGTTAATCTCTCTGAGAATGTCTGAAACTTCTATAAGACAAAAAACAATAACATTAATAAAACTGTTTATTAATTTTGGCTTTTGATTTTAAAATGTAACAGTTATGTAATTGTTCTGAAAGGCAACGGAATACATTTACCAGGATTTATATATGATATGTTGATTTTTCACAGGTATAGTGATGCATAGTCATGATTATCGAAACACAGAACCCTTTGCAGACAAGTCAGTACTGGTGCTGGGTGCTGGTCTTTCTGGGCTGGATATTGCTATAGAGCTTGCTAACGTCAATGCTAAGGTTTTTATCTTTGTTCTTTTTTATTTCCATCCCTGCCATGTTATTACACCAAGGTGTGCATCAACATGTTCATGGGCTTTCACCTTTGCTAACTGTTTGTTTCTCTGGAAATTAAAAAAATGCAGATGATTATAAAGCTAAGATTCAGCCACACTGTGTGACAGACTATATACTCTCCAATCAGGTCATCCTAAGTCATGGTCAGAAGCCCCTGACTTGCCTCACACTCCGAGGAATAGAGCAGACACCTCCAATAAGCAAAGTGTTGGAGGATGGCATTCTGGAATTTCAGGATGGAAAGCAAGCGGTGCTTGATGTGGTTTTGCTCTGCACAGGCTATAACTTTGTCTTCCCTTTTCTGAATGAGGAAATCGGAGTGAAAATAAAAGAACATTTGGTCTATCCTCTCTACAAGTTTCTGATACCTCCTGCTTATCCATCGCTCTTCATTGTAGGAATCTGCAAAGCCGTATGCCCCTTTCCACACTTTCATATACAGGTGAGTTATATACACTCGCATAACCAACAGGATACAATGAAACCACTATACTTTTGGTAGAATCACTTTTGCACCTTTGAGCAGTGTTTTTCTTTTTGACAGTTTGAAAAAATAATTTTAAAATGGGCTTTAAACACTGAGTGTCTATGAGTAGAGTAGTTCAGAGCAATACCCTTGTAATATTTTACATCATACAATATTTGTCCACATATAGTTCAATTCAGTTATGCAGAGATTGGTTTTGCACATATTTGGTTGTACTTCTGTTTTCATCCACATCTAAGACAATACATGTTCGCTTGTAAAATCAGTGTGCCAAAACTACTAACCCTGAACATGAGTGGATGCTCACTAGACACTAACAGTGCATTTATGGAAAGGCACCATAGCCACAGTGGTTGGTGTTCCATTGTTAGCTTTATTGATTTTAGCTGTGTTTTCTGTGTTTTACTGGTCAGTTACACTTAATAAATGAAGAAAAAGAGAAGAGAAAAGCAAGACTGCATCCTGTGCAAAACAGCTGCATGTGTTTGCTGTTGTGCAAAAAAAGGGCATAAACCATATGGCCAAAAATATGTGGACACCCGACAAACAAACCCATGTTTGGCTTCTGCCCTAATTTAAATTCAATCTAAACACTAGTAAACAGTAAGGTATGTAGTCTAGGATCCATATAGCTTATTGGATCTATTAGATTTCCAAATATTGCCAACACAATTGATAAGATTGACTTATATGCTTATAACATGGCATACCTCAACAGCCTATGTACATCTGGTCAGAACATACCTGAAGTGATGTTGTTATCCTTCTCTGTTGCCTGGAATGATAAATTTGTCAAAAACTCTCTGACACAATCTCTAACACTTTTAAACGTGTGGTTTAGCACGCCTTTCACCTATGTAATAAAGAGCAATAAACCTTGCTGCTTGATTACACTCTTTGTGCAGGCACATACTCATTAAGACCATTTCAAGTCTGTTTCTCCTATCTGCACTGCAAATGCAGAAAAGATCAGTTTTGCAGAAATCACCTCGGGAACAGGTCTTTGCGGAACTGGTTTTGAACTGGTTTTGAACCTGACAGGGAGACTGATTCAGAGCCGTAAATTTGAACAACCATCTTTATGATGTTTGTTCAAAACCAAATATGACTCTGTAGTGAGAACAGGGCCATGGACTACTGATTAGTGACCAAACGTAGCTATTCTACACCTTATTGAAGTTCTAAAACAAGTGCTGCAGGAGATATGGCTTAGAAGATTATAAATCATATAAAAGTTAATAATAATAATAATAATAATAATAATATACATATATATATATATGTGCGTGTGTGTGTGTGTGTGTATAAACACTTTTTCTTAATTTATGTAATCACATTTTGCTGTCTCTTCTCTTGCTGCTCTTTCCCCCTGTTTTCTTTCTCATGCTTTTACTCTGTCAGAGTCAGTTTATCATCTCTGTGTTGGATGGCTCATTCCCCCTTCCCTCACGTGAAGAAATGGAAAAGGACATTGAGTTGGACATTGCTGCCCGGCGTGCTCGAGGATTCGCCACCCGACATATCCTGAAACTGGACTCTGACCAGTGGGCATACAATGACCATTTGGCCCACTTGGGTGGTTTCCAGCCCCTACCTCGCTATCTCAGTAATCTGTACCAGTCTATGAAGGTTTTCCGTGTCCAGGATATGCTCAACTACAAAACCTACAGCTATAAAGTACTCAGTGAGACAGAGTGGATAGTGCAAAATCAGCAAGGACAAGAGCTGCAGAAACCACAGTTGAAGATATATAATTACATTACTGACAAATTTTACTAGGCACCTTTCAGTTGAAAGATCGATATAGTAGTGTATTGCTGTGTTTGAGTTCCAGTGTTAAATTAGCACTTTCTGACCACTAATCCTAGAGACTGATTCCACATGAGTAGCTTCAGCTGCCCAGGGCTCAGTGCCATCAAACCATCATAGCACAGCGTACCATTAAATAATAGAGTGAGTGAGTGAGCATCACATGGAAATTTCTTTTTATCATTGAATGTGATCCTAACTTTATTATGGCTACAAAAACTCTCTGTAGAGTGTCTATTCCAATTAAACTGACATTTCACAGCTCACTGTGCTTATAAAGCTCCTGTTTATGATTTTAAATGGCAAAATATGTTATACAATAAATGCATTACAATGGTAGTGAAGCAGTCTTGCAGGAGAAAAGTAAAAGAAATCTATAGTTTTGTGTCCAGGCTGTTTTTCTGCACTGTTTTTCACTAGTGTTGCATATAGAGATTTACTATTTTGATAGGATTAGTCAGCTAGCTAGCGCATATTATAAGGTGGTGTTGCCACCTCACAGCTTCAGAATCCCTGGTTTAATCTTGTGTTCAGATGTGTTTATAGGCTTGTCTGTACTTCCTGTTTCTTCATCATGTTCTCTGAGTTCTCCCCACATCCCAAGCACATCACTGACAAATAAATGCATTTAAATATTTAAATAAATTTAAATAAGTTTAATAGTGCCTTGCTCAGTGGTGGAGTGGTCATCAGAATCAGAATACTTCATTGAAGAAATTGTGTGCACACAGTTGCTCCAATCCAATTAAAGGGAAACCAGGGACCTTTTGTTCCCAGACACACTTCTCTAACTATTAAGCCACGGCTGCCCATTGCTGAAAGATAACATGCTCAGAATGTGATGAAATGGTTCCCAAAAAACACCCACCTGAAACCAAATGCTTGGGCAGCATTCTGGGAAATGGGTAAAATAATGATCACATTACTTTTAAGTCAGCAGCTGAACCCAATTGCGCTGCCCAACAAAGCAGTTAATAAATATCATATGATTATTGGCATTTGTATTACAGGATAAGAGAAAGGGATAATGAAGAAATCACGGAAAGTAAATGCACCACTGAAAAGGCACCGCTGGGATTCGAACCCAGGATCTCCTGTTTACTAGACAGGCGCTTTAACCAACTAAGCCACGGCGCCGCATCCTTTAGAGCGGGATTTAATTATACGTCACACTGTTCAGCTTTTAAATACAGGGCATGCACGGATTATTTTTAATGTATTGCATAAAGTGTACCTTTAATTCAGAAATAGACTACAAAAGGAACCAATTTATGAACCACACATTTAAATACCAATATATCAACTACATGCTGTATTGTTGCCTACAGTTTTAATCTTATTTAACCTTGACAACACAAAAAAAAAGAGATCAAATGGTCGTGGTGAAATAAATACATTTATTTATTTATTTACTCATCTGTTCATTTATTTATTTAATTGCATGCTATTTATAGCTCATTTCCCGAATTCCTAAGTGCATGTTCTGTAACTGTTCAAGTCTGGCCGGGTGGGTTTTTTATTTAGTTGTTCCTTCCTCATCCACATGGTGGCAGTGATATTGTAATTTAAAATGCTAACTCATGAAGACCCTGTATCCAGGGGTGCCCAGTCCTGTTCCCAGTGATCCACCTTCCTGAAGACGTTCACTCCAACCCTAATTATGCCCACCTGACCATCCAATCATCTAATCAAGACTTGGAAATGAAGACTGAAAGCGATGACTGGATTTGTCAGATGGGCCCCATTAGGGTTGGAGTTAAAATCTTTAGGAAGGTAGATCACCAGGAACAGATTGGGCACCCCTAAGGTGCTGTAAAGAAATGGTTAAACTCAATAATGAAAGTTTACCTGCTTGTTTAAAAAACATCAGTTCCACACAGAAGCACCCAAGTAAAGATTACTTCAACTATATTCATAACAGGGGAAGTGGTGGCCTGGTGGTAGGGTGCTGGCTTACTGCTTCAAAGGTCAGGGGTTCATGCCCCACTATTACCGGGTTGTCACTGCTGCCAAGCTAATTGGGTTATCCAAGACCAGCCATGTCTCTCACTGTCTGTGGCGAGAGGCACGTAAAAGATGTCCGATGGCCTGGCGAGCTGTCCAGCGTGTACTCTGCCCTCACCCAGAGTCGGCTGAGATGGGCGCCAGCCTCCCCGTGACTGTAATTACAATTAAGCGATTTCAGAAAATGAATGAATGAATATTAAAAGCACACTAAAAAAAGGTTTGTTTGAGCTGAAAGAAAGGCAAAGGCAGCTCAGATAATATGTCTGTATTGTGATGAGCAGGGAAGCATTCTCGAAATATCAAACTGTTCTAGATGGGCTTGTATAATAGCAGAAGACCATATGGGTTCCACTCCTGAAGAACAGGTGTTGAGGTTACATCCACAGTCCAAAAAACTAGTGGAAAGCCTTTCCAGAAGAGTGGAGGTTATTATCAGATCAAGTCAAGTAGATCTTTACTGTCAACCCAGCCATACACGGTGTAGAATATATAGTGAAATGAGACATGTATGAACACAGGATTTGTCATATGTATGATACAGTACACAGTGTTGAGAGGACATAAAGAAAGTGAAACTTTATATAAATTAAGTTAAAACTGGCTTAAATAATGAATTATAACAAATGGGGTTCCAACTGACACTATTCAAAACAGTGAAAATTTTTTAAATGGTTTGATAGAAATCCAAGAACGAGTAACCTTTACACCTAGGAGCTAATTGTAAATTAACCAATTAACAGCATTTCCTAGTTCTTTGTAGTATTTCCTTACTGCTATCTCATATTACACTCCACAAAGTGTTTAGCATGGTTGCTATGACACATCACACCACACACACACACACCACACACACCATTCTCTCTCACTCTCTCACTCTCTTGCTCTCTCTTTCTCGCCCTTGGTCTCTCGGTTTCTCGGTCTTTCTCTCCCTCTTACTCATACTCTATATCTAAAGCCCACAAAAATGTTCTAAAATAAAATCTGGTTCATGGTTCAAATGCTTTCCATATAAGTAAATAGCCACGAATTCCAATGACGACTAAGGTCCAGGATTCTGCTGTTAAAAACAGTTTAGTTGCCGTTACTGCTTTTGTTTTACTTTTTGCGATGCATGTTTTTCCATGGTTTTTGGGAGAGATGAGGGATTTGTAAAGATGTCAGTTTAAACTGCCCTGGGCTTTAGGAGTTTAATAATTTTGTAGCATGCCTACACTGATTCAAAATATTATGTCACGGATTCTTCCTTCTGATGCAGTGCTGCCTGATGCAGTTATGCACCAAAATTCCTCCAGATTTCTTGAATCCTTTAATGATATTATGTAACATAAAGACCGAAATATCCAGATCCCCCTCTTTGTTTGAGAAACATTGTTTTTAAACATTTCAATAATTTTTTCACACTTTTTTTGATGAACTGGAATTCTTTTCCACCTCAAATATTAGGCCTTTCCTGAATACTGCTTTTGCACCAAATCATAATTAAAATCATCTGTTGACACGACCTGTTTCTAATCATTATTTAATTGTTTTATGTTATTACTAAGCAATTATTACTTAGCAAATACTAAACCAGGCGAACTGTGATATGGAGAATTATTCAATCAAGCAATGTTACCACAACCCAGAGATCTGATTAATTCTCTGTGAAATAAAAATTCAGTAATTGTTTTATTATTCATTAAAGATATTTTCAAACTAGACAGTCATGATAATAAGTGCATGAGCTCTCAGTGCAGTATGGCCTAATGAGGGTGTCTAGAGGAAAGCTCAAAGACTCGTGAGTTCTACTAGTGCCATTTCCGATTATTCTAGGAAAATTATATAAAAAGCAACTAAATATTGAATTAAAGTATTTGATAGTAAGGACAATTTTTTTTTATTTTCAAAAGTTAGACCATTTTTCCACCAAATGTGACTTTATTGCCTTGTTCTAAGGAACAGACCTTCGGTTTTGAAACCATGCAACCAGTCTGGCTAGTTTTTCACTGGAAGGAGGGGGAGAGAAAGGTATTATCATGTGATGTTCAATTTATCCAATTTATCGTAGAAGAATACCAAGAATTAGTTGATGGGTTTCAAACCATCCATACTTTCTTGGAATGTGTTGTAGACCTGAAAGAGAGCAATGAATGTATATTAGCAAATTAAATTAAGCTGACCAGTAAAAAAATATGACTTATCTTTATTTCATACTGTCTGAAATGTTGTATAAGTCAAAGTAAATTTAGAAATCACTGATTCCTTTTTTTTAATTTTTGATACCATCCCAACTGATTTTTGTTTGGTGGCAAATCGTTGTATTTAAAGACTTATTCATTACCTTCTTTTAATATGTTGTGTGCCTAAATGTAGTGACCTCAAAATAAGTTAAGAAAAATAACGTAATATAAGATAACAAAATAACTTTGGATTTTCAATTTAAAATAATAGTTGACTCATGACTGGTGCGTATATTCATACTGGGGAATGTGGTCTCCTTAAGCTTGATGTGTTACTGAATCAGCTTTCCTTTGTTGTTCCTGGAACAGCATTCCCTTTATCCATCCATTCCACTAATGTCAGTGTATGTCTCAGGCTCAGTGTATAAAATTTATACAATGTATAAAATTAAAAATAAAATGACATTAAAATTACAGTAAATTTATGTTCTTTAAAAATAGCAATTTACACCAATATGGGTCTTTCTGTGATAGAGCAAGCTCCATGGGGTTTTATTCCCCCCAATGTCAATCACTGTGTCTACTGTATTGTTGTTTTTGTTGTATTTTCAAATTGGTAAATAAAAATTCATTCATTCATTCGTTCATTCATTTAGTATGTAATTACCTAAAGTTCGTTCAGCCCTTCAAAAGTTCCCTATTGAACATATTGTTCTCTAGGAGGATAAAGCATTTTTGTTAAAAATGACCACAAAACACTGAAGTACCTACAGAAAACAAACAAACAAACAAAAAATGGAATGCAGTGCTAAATACAGGACTTTCCTGGCTGGAATCTGATACCCTTTTAGAGAATTTTACCAGCTCAGGATTGAGAGCAATTTAGACGTCACACAATGAAGGCATCTGGTTAAATGCCTGGTTAAAAGGAATGCTGTACCATGAAACATGAACTATTTGACATTAATCACACCTAATTTGTACTGGACTGATACAAACCAGAAGGTTTTTCTGTGTAATACTGTTTCTGTTTTGTGGAAATGCTATTTTATAAACTGGACTACCTGGGTAAGCATTTATAATGTATATAACATGGAATGTATGGACTGTGTGGATGACTCAAAGGATAGAGTTTTTTGGGAAAATGGAGAAACACATGGAAAAGTATGAGACAGAATGCCATCATTCATGATGATGAAGGGAAAATGTTTTCATGATTATAATGATGGTGACCACAGGTACATTAGAAAAAAAAAAGCTGTCCTTGCAAATTTGACAAAGGGACAAGAAGACACATTCAGGATACAACAGAAATCTCTCATATTCTTCAACTACCGTCAGGTCCATAAATATTGGGACATCAACACTCATATTTTGGGCTCTATACACCACCACAATGGATTTGAAATGAAACAAACAAGATGTGCTTTAACTGCAGACTTTCTGCTTTAATTTGAGGGTATTTCCAACTAAATCAGGTGAACGGTGTAGGAATTACAACGGTTTCAACATGTGCCTCCCACTTTTTAAGGGACCAAAAGTAATGGGACAATTGACTTAAAAACTATTTCATGGACAGGTGTGGGCTATTCCCTCATTATTTCATCATCATTTAGGCAGGTTAAAGGTCTGGAGTTGATTTCAGGTCTGACATTTGCATTTGGAATCTGTTGCTGTTCACTCTCAATATGAGATCCAAAGAGCTGCCATTATCAGTGAAGCAAGCCATGTATTGTTGTTTAAGTTAAAGCTGAAAAATCAAAACAAACCCATCAGAGAGATAGCAAAAACATTAGGTGTAGCCAAATCAACTGTTTGAAAGATTCTTAAAAAGAAAGAACGCACCGGAGAGCTCCGCAACACCAAAAGACCCAGAAGACCACGGAAAACAACTGTGGTGGATGACAGAAGAATTATTTCCCTGGTGAAGAAAAACCCCTTCACAACAGTTGGCCAGATCAAGAACACTATCCAGGAGGTAGGTGTATATGTGTCAAAGTCAACAATCAAGAGAAGACTTCACAAGAGTGAATATTGAGGGTTCACCACAAGATGTAAACCACTGGTAAGCCTCAAAAACAGGAAGACCAGATTAGAGTTTGCCAAACAACATCTAAAAAAGCCTTCACAGTTCCTCATCAGTGAAGCATGGTGGTGGTAGTGTCATGGCGTGGGCATGTATGGCTTTCAATGGAACTGGTTCCCTTGTATTTACTGATAATGTGACTGCTGACAAAAGCAGCAGGATGAATTCTGAAGTGTTTCGGGCAATATTATCTGCTCATATTCAGTCAAATGCTTCAGAACTCATTGGACGGTGCTTCACAATGCAGATGGAGAATGACCCGAAGCATACTGCGAAAACAACCAGAGAGTTTTTGAGGCAAATAAGTGGAATGTAATGCAATGGCCAAGTCAATCACCTGACCTGAATCCGATTGAACATGCATTTCACTTGATGAAGACAAAACTGAAGGGACAATGCCCCAAGAACAAGCAGGAACTGAAGACATTTGCAGTAGAGGCCTGGCAGAGCATCACCAGGGATGAAACCCAGCGTCTGGTGATGTCTATGCGTTCCAGACTTCAGGCTGTAATTGACTGCAAAGGATTTGCAACAAAGTATTAAAAAGTGAAAGTTTGATTTAGGATTGTTTAGTTTGTCCTATTACTTTTGGTCCCTTAAAAAGTGAGAGGCACATGAAGAAACCGTTGTAATTCCTACACCGTTCACCTGATTTGAATGTAAATACCCTCAAATTAAAACATCTTGTTCGTTTCATTTCAAATCCATTGTGGTGGTGTACAGAGCCCAAAATATGAGAATTATGTCGATGTCCCAATATTTATGGACCTGACTGTATATGGGCTATGGGACAGAGAGGTTGGACAGAAGGCCATTATCATGCAAACAAAAATCCAGCCAAAATCACCTCATGTGTTATGATCTAATGAGAACAAGGTGCAACTTTTGGGGCATATTATTAGATTAGATATATTTTTATTAGAGGTGTTTGGTACAAACTCAAGACATCTTATCCCCCAAAGAACTCCACACTCAAAGCAAAATTTTATTGGGTGAAGCAGCATAATTTTGAGGGGCTGTTTATCTTAATCTGAGGCTGGAGCACTATTTCAAAATTGAGGGAATAGCTGCAAACAGCAATTAGGAACAGCAATAACCCATGGGCCTCCGTTAGACAGTTATAGATGAAAGGAAAATTGCTTTCCAGTGCAATAATGACCCGAAGCACAAATCCAAGTTAGCAAGAATATGTCTCAGAAAAAGAAGATTAATGTTTAGGAATGTCCCAGTCAGTGCCCAGACTTGATCCTATCCTAGTGTCTGTGCAATTATTTGAGGAGGGCTGTGCACAGGCCAAATCAGGATGTGCTAATTCACCTTTAAATTAGAAAAAATTAATTAAAAAAATACTTTTTAAGCTTTGATTTTTATCATTACAAACAATCCTAAACTATAATCTCCTCACCTGCAATCTATATAAAATATATAGAATATATAAATATAAAATATATATAAATAACTTTTTCTTTTTTTCTTTTTTTCTTTTTTTAATTTTAAAGAAGCATGGCTTATATTTTTGTCAAGACTGGGACATGTTTTAATTGGTTTATACCTTTACTTTTACCCTCAGGGCCATTTTTAAAATCTTTGTTGTCTGTAACATCCTTATTCATGAAAGGAATAAATACATTTTAATAAGAGAACTTGAAATATTACATTCTGTTTTACATATCAAGAAGTTGTCCTATAATTTACCTTTTAAAAATTTTGTTCTTTTACCATTAATAACTTTAGGAAACAAAATCCCAATTTTTCATTGCTTTTTTTTTTTCTAAAATTCAGGATGAACAGATGAAAATGACAAAAAAGTACAAAATAAAATCTCTCTGTCTCTCTTTCATTCACTGACTCATTCCCTCACTCACACTGTGTGTTGGTTTGTTCACAAAAGACATTCAGATTTTCCTTGCCTAAGGAAACCCTTTGGTATGAAGCCAGAACATGGTGTCCTCTACGTTTATCATCTGTTTCACAGCAGGGAATGAAACATCTGAAGGAACGCCATTCTCATTACAAAGTCATAACACATTGTGTTTGCGGAAGCATCACTCTTTGAAACTGGCAAATGTGAGCAAACATTTTAGTAGCACGCACAATTAGAATGCTTACAAATTGGAGATTGGCTGATTATGAGTCAACAGTCATTGTTTACTGAGTAACTTGCGAGAGAAGATACAGAATATTTTGTGTGAGTTGAGAACACAATTTGATTTTCAGTAAGAATTGGCAAGGAAATATGATGGCGCAATAGAATTTGAGTCATGTTTTACAAGTTTTATATGCTTCAATCCAGACTAAACTAGTATTAAACTACTCAGAAGTGTCTGCATTCCATGTGACACCATTGTTTGTTGTGTATGATTGTGTATTTGTGTTCACACTGAGATAAATTTTGAGAACCATTTTGATCTGGATTTCTGGATTTCAAATAGCACAGAAAATATGATATCACCTCCATGTGGGTAAAAACAACAAATAAAAAAAAAAATCTGCCCTATTGCTTAAATTGTACATATTCAATGTATCCAACTCCTTCGAGCAAGAAGGGTCTTGATTTAAACCTGGTCCTTGATAATGGTCTTTATGTTTAGAGTTTGCATGATTTCCACATGGGCAGCATGGTGGTGTAGTGGTTAGCACATCTGTCTCACAGCAAGCAAGTCCTGCTGTGACCACACATTAAACTAACTGGCTGTTCCAAATTGCCCCTAGTTTTGAATGTGACTGATTGTATGGGTAGTGGTCCTTGCAATGGACAGGTGAGCTGTTTAGGGTGTACCTTGCCTCCACCCAGAGCCAAACCTCAAGGATTAAGTGGTTCAGCAAATGAATGAAAGAATGAATGTGTTTCCCATATTTGTGTGGCTTTCCTCTGAGTGTTCCACTTTCCCCCCAGAGTTCAAAGACATGCACATTAATCCAAATGGATACTTCAAATTTCCTGTCCCACGCACAAGTGTAAATGTGAGTGGCTCTGTGTTAGCCCTACTATGGCCTGCTCAAGGTGTGCCCATCCTCTGTCACTGGCTTTCCACACAAACCTGATGGAGAAAAGGAAGAGATAATGAATGACTGGCAATTTTATAGCTTTTTGCATGCTTTACTATTACAATTTCCATTCTATAACCCCACGCCCCCTCAACTCATTTCACTGATGCTCTTGTGGCTGAATGGGAAAATCTCTACAGCCATGCTCTAAGGAAGCCTTACTAAAAGAGTAGAGGTTATTTTTAATGCAAAGGAGGGAGTAAAAAGGAAAAAGGCTGAATAGCATGATCTAGGTGGGTTTTGTTATGGGATTAAATCTAGTCCACCCAGAAGTTTCTACCACATGGCTTCCAATAGCTGCCACATCAGGTTAAAAACACTTGTGCTTGCCTACAAAGTCACCGTCAACCAGTCCCCACCTACAATCACAGCTCAACCCAACCCATCAACCTTCAAGACACAAGAAAGACAGGTGGCAGAATGAATTTCCCTTGGCTGTCTGAGCTGCTGAAGATTGACTTGGAGTTACATTGTGTTGTTTAAGTGTTCCCTTTATTTTTTTGAGCAGTGTATATTCATGTTGGGATTCTAGAATATATTCGTTTATATTTTTATAAAATTTGTTACACAGTATGCTCTACTTTGTAGTTTGCACACTTATTCCAATTGCTATTTATTTCTTTTTGGTTTTGGTCCTTTTTTTAATTATTATTATTTTTGCCCATCTGTTTCATCCCATAGCATTTCAGATGGACAGAAGCATTTAGGTGATTTATTTTATTCTCTTTGTGGTGTAAAATTGCATGTTGCAGTGACAATCTCTTATGAATATCTATCTTAATCAGTTTGTTTCTTTTAATTTATGAAAGACAATGCATAGAAATATAGGTTTTATAACTAATACTGAGACCTAAGCCTAAGGAAAAAAACTAAATGTAATTCCAGGTCAGACAGGAAGTTAAATGCCTTTTGGTTGTTTTCCTTTAACACCCTAAATGACAGGGTAGCAGTGGTGAAAGGATCGTACTTTCGCAATGCTAGCTTGTGTCAGGAAAACACACACACACACACACACACACACACACACACACACACACACACACACACACACACACACACACACA
>JBCNYH010000010.1:9321719-9333043 GCA_039654325.1 Tandanus tandanus
CTCTCTCTCTCTCTCTCTCTCTCTCTCTCTCTCTCTCTCTCTCTCTCTCTCTCTCTCTCTCTCTCTCTCTCTAGATGCGTTTTATGCTACTGTTCAGCCGGCAGGGGAAGCTGCGACTGCAGAAATGGTATACAGCTACAGCTGAGCGTGACAAGAAGAAAATGGTGCGAGAGCTTATGCAGGTGGTGCTGGCTCGAAAGCCTAAAATGTGCAGCTTCCTGGAGTGGAGAGATCTAAAGATAGTCTACAAAAGGTGAAGTGACACCATAAATATATACATAGAAATACTCAGAAATACATTCTTTTTTTTATATTTATTGTGAACACATTTTACAAGAGCAAAGTGAAACCATCTTGTTAGTTGACTAAAATGGCCAATATCTATTTGGTTATGTATGACATTTTAGGTTTTGGTGCATTTACACATAAATAAAAAAGCTGACATAAAATGACTCCTGCGATATGTCTGTATTTGCAGAATGCTTTTTAATTGTAAGATCCTTGCATCTTTTGCTGACAAACAGATAACTGCATTAAAGGGTACCTGTGGTGAATTAGTGTTACTAGCTCTTTAAAACAATCACGTATGAGCGGTTCCCTCCGGCAACATCAGTCCTTACCCCTTGTAAAAGTACGTGCTAGTGCTGAGACACTGAGCATGCTCAGAGACGTGTTGCCTTTCTCATTGGCTGTTCCAGCCTGGTTGTGACACGAACTCGTTGGATTGGCTGTGTTATGTCACCCTGTGCATCAAAACATTATCGGCCAGTGCTGAACTGCACAAACAACAAGTGCAGAAATCACGGAAATTTTGTGTTCCTATACTAACTAACGACAGGAAATCCGAGTTGGCAAAACTTTAGCTACATAAGCCATTTTAGACCAAACATCACGCACATCTCTGGCAGCGTTCTTGTCCTAAGAGTCACTAGAATGTGACGTCTCACTGGCTACAAGACTCCTCCCTCTCTGGTTCAAATAAGTGACCATTTACACCCATTTTCTTGAAATTGCTAGCCATTTTTGCTTCTTGGACACGTTCTCTATCACATAAAATGTTGCTCTCTGAATAGATCTGCTTGTGTACTTGCGCTGGACAACCCTGCCGAAAATGTTCACGTCACTTCCAGAGAAAAAAAAAAAGAGTGCTAAACATTGGTTCATCCCCCACTAGTAATCCACAGGAAGAAATTACCCGGTTTTGTACTTTTTATGGTCATTTATGTTAAAATAAGTATCTGTTTTGCTTAACCATATTACAATGTGCACAAGTTATGCTGTAAGGATGACCAATACTGGTACCATACTTTACATGTAAACATCAGGCTTCCACATAATATGATTTTCATTCATGATTCAGAGTTTAACAATACCAGTGAATCTGCTGTGGTACACTGTGGATTGGTTTAGTAGCCTTGATTGTATATAAAACTGTGTTCAGAATATGGGGTAGGTCTCCAATCTGTTGATCTGCGAATGATGATGATATAGATGAGATTTTAAGTATTCCAGTTATGGGCAAATCAACTTGTTGGCCTGTTTACATGTGTTTTAAAAATTAGATTATTATTATTTGTCCTCGGTTTATTAATTAAGTATAAAAAAAAAAGTAAAAAAAATATATATGTATCTCTGCTGATTTATTTATTTGAATCATTGCCATCTGAAGTGATGCAGCAATCCAGTTCTTCTGATTGTTACTGTCACGTTGTGCTGGGAAGCAGAGAGGAAGAAATAATAAAGAAACAGGCTGGGTAGCAGCAAACAAAAAACAGATTAACATTTCTCCCGACGAGCAAAATGATGATAATGCCTCATGTCGAGGCGCGGTAAACAGTCCTTAAATACACTCACTAATGAGCATGTCAGTCGCTTATCAAGTCCCAGCTGTGTATCATTTGTGCATTACTTATGCTGCCATCGCAGTGCATGTTGGAAGTTAGAATGTTGTACAACCACTGGCGCCACGGTCCAAACCACTTGCACGGCGTGGGGATACGGAGGCGGTCACGACAGTTACACCTTTATTAATTAACCGTCTGCAACATAGTTATTGTTTTATTGATTATTTTGAAGATAACTTTTTTCAAGAGGAACAGCGTAACTTTTTCCATGGGTTTATATATCGATCATCTATTGAACTGGTGCTTAATCGCTGCACGTACACCGTATTTATACATCAGTTGCACTGTCTATAGTTAACATACATATATACACAAATAGGTAACTTGTAGCTGTGAATGATTACAGATTGTACCACATCTCTTAGTTGCACAAAACACAGACATGTGGGTACACTTAGTATATGTTCTGTTGAACATCAGCTACATGCTTTTTATAATAACGGCTGAATAAGAAAAGAGCCTTTTTGCGTGTTCTGTTCAGTTGTATAATATGTGAATCGTGACACCTCTGTGAGCTTCTGTGGACTGAGCTGTCCTTTAATGTCAGAAGTTGTCACAACAGATGTTAGTAATGACTTGCTCAGTGCGTCAGTGAGGAACCACACGTCACATCAAAATATGACAGCTATTACTCTTTTTTCCTGCTGTTCATTGAGCCAGGGTGACATGAACCAGTACACATCTAGCTGCAGTCAGCCTCAACATGCATGTATTTCATCGCTATCATACTGTGACTCTAGATTTTGCAATTTCACTGCATAATACAAAGCTGATGTTATCAGGGCTGTCAGATAATTTTCAGTCATCAGTTTCATTTGATGATTAACTGTCATACAAATACTTTTTTCCAATTTAATTGTCCTTTTAAACATTAAGCTTCAAGACAAACAGTTAATTGCACAGATTCTGAACTCATGCCATTAAACCATAGTAAAAGTAGAGGCACAGTGAGTTTGACGAGCTCCAGTCAAACCTCATATGGTGGTTATCATATACAAATGATGGACCACACAGTGCTGCATCGTTGTGCGGTCTATCATTTGTATATCATATTCACCATATGAGATGTAACTTGTGCTCTTTTCAATCTCACTGTACTCTGGTTAA
The DNA here is from genome assembly GCA_039654325.1 of Tandanus tandanus. NCBI lineage: Eukaryota > Metazoa > Chordata > Actinopteri > Siluriformes > Plotosidae > Tandanus > Tandanus tandanus. The sequence continues at coordinate 9,324,731 of JBCNYH010000010.1, forward strand.
TACTGTCACACAGCAAGAAGGTTCTGGGTTGTAACCTGGCAGAAATATGGGGTCTTTCGAGTTTGCATGCTCTCCCTTTACCCATGTAGATTTTCCTCTGGGTACACTGCTTCCCTCCTGTAGTCCAGAGACATGTGGATATTGCCCATAGGTATGACTTTGAGTGTAAATTTTCATCTCTCAGTTAGTAATGTGTTATATTTGTAACCTGTTCCAGGTGTATCCCATCTCTTGCCTGAAGTCAGCTGGGATTGGCTCCAGCTTCCCCTGTGACCCTGACAGATAAGTGTTAAAATGAAGGATGGATGGAAAAGTGCAACATGATTGCAGTCAGCTCAGATAATCACAGTCAGGAGATTATGTAATAATTGTGACAAACCTAGATGTTAGACATGATGGTCCATATTTGGAGGTGTGCAGAAACATGTCCAGCATATTTGTGCTTTGCCCACTAGGGGGCTATCAGAGAAAAGGCTTCTCAGTGTGTATGGACCCAAAAGTCAATATTCATATCCCAAGAAATTTGGCTAAACGTGTTCCACCAGAAAGTAAAATTTATCATATGCATTTTTCAGACAGACTCCAAAAGTAAACGCAAAATTTCTTTGTTGTTCATCACCACGTTTTGCACATTTAAGACCAGAAAGTTGGTGACACTTACACAGTAGTACTGTGTAACACCTACTGAACCAGTTTCTGTTATCAGCATTCTCCATGTTTGCTATTCAGATTCCTAACACTTCCATGCATTGCATGTACTTCTATATTTATCTGTTAATCCTTGTTATGTGGTTTGACCCTGCTCTCATGTGTGTAGGTATGCTAGTCTGTATTTCTGCTGTGCCGTTGAAGAGCAAGACAACGAGCTGATTACCCTAGAGGTCATCCATCGCTTTGTGGAGCTGCTGGATAAGTACTTTGGCAGTGTGAGTCATTCCTCAATTTTACCTCTTTAATCTTTTCTTAACCCATCTTTTTCTCAGTGTTGCTTTCACTGGCCTATCCTTTTTTAATTTCTTTTCACTTTCATTCTGTCCCTCTACATTTCATCGCTTTTACCACAGCACATATTTTCTTCAGCTCTTCATTTTTTATCTTAGTTTCTGTGTAGCATTTTGTTTAAATAGTTTCTAAAAATCTTTTTTAATGACAATTATTGGGTTTTTTTAACACACAGTGAAATGTTTTTTTTTTGGGGGGTTGTGCATTTAAATTATACTTGAAATCAAATACCTAACTTGAGCTTTCCTGCCACATTTATGTTTTATCGTACTAGGTGTGTGAGCTGGACATCATTTTTAATTTTGAGAAGGCTTACTTCATCTTGGATGAATTCCTGATGGGGGGAGAAATTCAGGACACTTCAAAAAAAAGTGTGCTAAAGGCTATTGAACAGGCTGACCTGCTGCAAGAGGTCTGTATATCTTCGTATATTTATTTTTGTATTATTTATTTAAGATATTTATATATCTTTTAAATTAAATGTAATTATTATATACTACAGTGGCATGCAAAAGTTTGGGCACCCCTGGACAAAATTTCTGTTAATGTGAACAATTAACAAGTAGAAGATGAAATGATTTCCAAATGGCATGAAATTACAGATGATACATTCTCTTTACATTTTCAAAATAAGAGAAAAGGATAAAGGGCCACAGAAAAAGCTTGGGCACCCTGCATAGTTAATACCTAGTATTACCCACTTTAGCAAGTATCACAGCTTGTAAACGCTTTTTGTAGGTAGCCAAGAGACTTTCAGTTTTAGGGATTTTCTTCCATTCTTCCATTCCATTCTTCCTTATAAAAGTCTTTCAGATCTGTGAGATTCCTGGGCTGTCTTGCACACACTGCTCTTTTAAGGTCTATCCACAGATTTTCAATGATGTTTAGGTCAGGAGACTATGAAGGCCATAGCGAAACCTTCAGCCTGCGCCTCTTGAGGTAGTCCATCGTGTATTTTGAGGTGTGTTTAGGATCATTATCCATTTGTAGAAGCCATCCTTTTTAACTTCAGCTTTTGTACAGATGGTGTTACGTTTGCTTACAGAATTTGTTGGAATGTAATTGAATCTATTCTTCCCTCTACCCGTGAAATGTTCCCTGTGCCACTGGCTGCAATACAACCTCAAAGCATGATGGATCCACCCCCATCCTTAACAGTTGAACTGATGTTCTTTTCATGAAATTCTGTGCCCTCTGTTCTCCAAACATACCTTTGCTCATTCTGGCCAAAAAGTCCACAGGACTTGTTTCCAAAATGCATCAGGCTTGTCTAAATGTTCTGCATAGCATCTGCATAGAGGAACTCCTATCTGCTGATTGTTGGGACAAGGTCAGAGGAGTCTGGGTATTTATAAAGCTTTGAAACTTGTATCACCTGGCCTTTCCTAATGATGATTGTAACCAAGCCATGACTCTATCAGGCTAATTATGGTCTCACACCCCTTTGGCAAGCTGTGATACTTGCCAAAGGGGTGGAGCTACTAGGTATTAACTATGCAGGGTGCCAAAACTTTTGTTGTTGCCCTTTTTCCTTTTCTCTTAATTTGAAAATGCAAAAGATGAAAATAAAACACAATTATTTTTCAATTCAAATGTAAAGAGAATGTATCATCTGTAACTTCATGCCATTTGGAAATCATTTCATCTACTTGCTAATTGTTCACATTAACAGAAATTTTGACCAGGGGTGCCCAAACTTTTGCATGCCACTGTATATGGGAACGGCATGATCTGATTGATCCGCTGTCGTGGGATTAAAAAATGTTATTCCAAGTGCATAATGCATTATCACACTTTAAAATGGAAATGGTAATTTTAATTTGATTTTTTGTTTGTTTCTATGTTCTGAATGTATATACTAAAACTTTGAATGAGAGTACTCAGTATGGTTTACTTACATTTCTGTGTAGTATTTACTAAACTCTGAGGGTGTAGGATTTAAAAAGGCACCATTAGCTACACAGTGCTTAGGTCTGCTTAGAATGCGCAGAGCTCACCTGACCTTTGGTCACCTTGTATGTAAAAAATTAGGTATTTAACTGGAGGTAATTAAACTGGAGGTAATTAAAAATAATATAATATCAGCAGGTATTGTCTAATTTGGCAACACTGAAAGAGGATCACACTGATTTACTGTGAACATGTCAGCAGTGAGAGCAAATGTTTTTTATTTTTTTTTTTAAACAAGACTACTAGCCTTTAGTAAGTGTAATAAAACATCTATGTATATCTTGGAAATGAAAAAAAAAACCAAGGCAAAAAAACTACCTAAAAAACTGCTGCCTGATTCTCCAGCACATCTTAATTGTTTTTTTTTTTTTTCTTTCTTAGGAGGATGAGTCTCCGAGGAGTGTACTGGAAGAGATGGGTCTGGCATAGAAACCCCCTCAGTTTTAAAAGGGACAGCTTTAGGTACTACTACTGCATTTGGGCAAGGGAATGGACTCTATTAGAATATATTTGGGGAGGGAGGGGCAAGGACTGCACAAAAAGGACACAAAGGATAGTTTGAAAATGTGTATACAGTTTTTATACTACTGAGTTCCGCATTTGATTGTACTTTTTTCAGCCCAATTTGTACTCATAATTTTAAAATAACTGTGGCTAACTAGGACTATTGTTTCTGAAAGCACACTATACAGATTATAGTGTGGGATACAGATTAAACACTTGAACTTGATACACAGCCATTTATTTGTAATGAACTTAAAGTGCATCAAGCCTTACCATGTTAAAAAGGAGACAGGTGCACAATATGCTTTTAGTCTATGAGGAGCAGTTATTTATTTCTGCAATTTCAAATGAATATATTGAGAAATTCTTGGATTGTATTTTTGCTGCTCAGGAAAGATTGGCTGTAACCACTCATCCATGTCTATTTTTAAACATGATGCAAGATTTAAAATAGATGATCTATCAGGCCTGAACTGCTCGCTCTGCAGTATAGGGACCACACAGTAAATCTGTGTACATGTGAGAGTATGTGTAAAAGAAAAAAAATGTGTTTATAGTGAGTGGGAGGCATATCTGTGCTCTTCACTTACGCAGTCTACCATTAGAACAGTTTTCCATGAGCCAGGTTTAAAAATAAACTGTGGTGTGTGACATAGGAAATATTGAATAGGCCTTTTGAGTTTGTAGAATATTGAATAGACTGCTGCATATGGTTTATTCATTCAGTTCTAGTTCTATGAACCACATCTGCAAAGTCTCTGAATGTTTATTTTAATACAAGTAAGAAAAAAATCCCTCAGAACGCTACCTAACCCCTTTCCTGTTTTGTCTGTTTCTACTTCCTGCCTTCCAAAGAGATGCGTCTGACAGTAAATGCTTAGTCTTGGAATAAAAAGGGAATAATATTTGAATAACTTCTTTAAAAAACAAAACAAACAAACAAAAAAAAAAACGAGGGCTTTGGCATCATGTGTGACGTAGTTAGGTTAAAAGATTTTTTTTTATGTATTATATCACATTAAAAAAAAAAAAAAAAAAGAATTTTTGAGTAGAATATTTTTTTCCCCTAATAGTTTGTGTCAAATTGCTGGTGCTCTCACCACCTGTCCTATGTTTTGGAGCTGATTCATAAGAAGGTACATAAAGATGTAGATTTTGTTTAAACTGATGATTGTAGCATAATTATATTATGTCTACCATTGCATTGTTATGTTATGAAGGTGGTTGTGATTTATTCCTCCTGTTATTTTAATAGGTCAGTCAATTAATGAATAGTCTTGAGCCTGGTTTATATGGTGCAATAAATCTTTTATCTAAACATCTTTAATTTGGTTCGTCTGACCATTAAAGAATAGATGTGGTTTGTTCGAAACTGATTACTATGTACGATTAAGAAACACAACATTGTTAAAAGTTTACTATTTTATCTGTAATTTGTCATGAGTTTGATTCGAAATAAATAACTAGAAAGTTTGAACAGCCACATCTTTATCTGCCTTCTGGTACATATCCAAAATGGTGTGAAATTTATGTTACTGGAATACATAAATAAATTAACACAGCATGAGGACTCCCTGTCAATTAGCTATAAGATCGTGTATGAATGTGTGTGTAAGTTTTATAAATGAAATAAAAATCCAGTTCACCATAAATTTGGGTTTGTATGGAAAATTTCTTCTGTCTTTTTAATTGTTAAATTAAATGACATTTGTAAAATTAATGTTTAACAAGAAAATAAGGCAAAAAAAAAAATGGCAGTTTCTTTATAGAAAACATTCCTTTGTTTTTCTCCATTTGTGTGCCACGGAGATGTAACACTGTTAGAGTTAGCGGCTGAGAAAATGGGATCAAGAGGGATGGAGCATGTAAGTGGATGAGTCACCAGTCTTTTGTCACAGTGGTGCAGTGAAACTGACTGCACCATCACGACAAGAAAGACAGGATGAGTGTGTGAGAGAAAGTGGAGAAAATTTATTTGCACATTAACTGAAACATACTGAACTAACTTCTGTGCTGCTCTTTGGAGAAGGGTAGTCTGTACATTTTATTGTTTCTTTGTCAGTCCATCTGTTATATTTTTGTGAAATGTTCCCTCCTTTTTTTCTTACTCCCTTTAAAAAGGGTGTCGAGTGTCCAGCTGGATGTACCGGTGTTTTACCCTGATACATTATTATTTTAACTATGTAGAATTAAAAAGTCCAACAGCTAATTGACTTTGGATGCATTTACACATTTAAGTAAGCTAAAGAAGAATATTTTGAAGCTTTATTTTTTTATTTACTCTACTGTTGATGCCACATTTTTGACAAGAACTAGAAGGAGCTGAATTCTACTGGGTTAACACAAGTTCCTCATTTTCTCACTCACTCATTTGCTTGAACCCCTTAATTCTACTAGGGTCGTGAATCCAATCTCAGCTGAGTCTGGGCGAAGTCAAAGTACACCCTGAACAGCTCGCCAGACAATAGCATTGCCAACACACATCACCATTCACACTCTTTAACAGCCCGTTAGACTAATGTGCATGTCTTTGGACTGTGGGAGGAAACCGGAGTATGCGATGAAAACCCATGCAAGCATGGAGAGAACATGCAAACTCCACACAGAAACACATTTGCCTAGCCCGTGACTCGAACCCAGGACCTTTGTAACTGTCAGGCGGCCATGCTAACCACTAAGCCACCATGCCGCCCAAGTACATGTGGTTTTTATGTAATAGAATATAGGGTTAAATATTAAAAAATGTAAAGTTATTCCTTAGAGAATAGGGATACATTTTTTATGAACAGCAATTTTACAGTTTTTGTAGTGTGATAATCGTTTCCTTAAATCATCAAAAAAAATATATATATATACATTCAGCATCAATGAAAACTTAACACTTACAATACCACACAAGTCTTAGATTTGAATTCAGTATTTTTATGTAATACTCACACCGGGGTAGTAATGAGCAAAACAAGAGAACGTTGACGACTTGCTGGAGACTACACGTGCCTCGAGATCAGCGTTCTGCAGCAGAATAACAACTGCCCTCATGCTGCACATGTCACCACAGCATACCTCAGGCAACAGAATGCCGATGTGCTGGACTGACCGCCATACTCACCTGATCTCTCGCCCATTGAGCACCTCTGGGGCCACCTGGGACGATTTGTCTCTTGACGTGTGCCTCTGCCCAGTGCTTGCCAGGAACTGGTTGATGTGTTGCACCAGTAATGGGTTAACATACCCCAGGACAATATTGGACGTCTTATACGGTCAATGCGTAGACGTTGTGTGGCTTGTATTGATGTCAATACAATTATGATATTTTGGAATTCTTGTTGAATTTTGACAAAACCCATCAGAGAAATATCCATAATAACCAAATATAAAAGTTCAAGTACCTCCTAACCACAGAGAAAAAAATACCAGTGTTAAGTTTTCATTGATGCTGAGTGTATTTACATCAGTAAGTAGAAAATAATTGAAACATAGCCGCCTTAGTTTTGTAATGTAAATACTTAACTCTTGTCACTGCCTCATAAAATGTAGTAGATAGTACAGTATTACCTTTGGGGGTAATGGACTTGCACAGGGTTCTCATTAATATCATGTGGGTGTACACGTGAACACCACCTTATTTGGCACAATTGAGTCATATGTTTTCTCGCTTTTCTCTACCAAGGACATGTACTAGAGCAGTATTCATTTTGAAAATTGCATGGTCTAACTTGAACAGTGTACTTGGTAAATAGCTGGAATATGCCACTAAGGTGTTGGCTTTTCATTATGTGACACTTTTAAACTAATATGAACATCACATATAACTGAACTCAAATAAATTGTTTCATGGTAGAATGCAAATGGCTTGATATTATTACCAAACATTAACTTGGTACTAACAGAAAATGAATGCATAATACAGATTACTTTATTAGGAGCGCTATACTAATAATGTCATGGGCCTCGCTTTAACGCTTTAATCTGAAAACCACCTCAAGATGTTTCCATTGAGATTTTGGTCCATATCAATTGCATCACGCAGTTGTTGCAGATGTTTCCGGGTTTTTAATTTTTGTTTATTTATTTATTTTTCCTTTCTTTTTTGCACAAATCTCTCATTGTACCATGTCCTTAGGCCTTTACTCATTGTCACATTCGTGAATCCAGGTTGAGATGTCTTGCTTTGTGACATGGTGTGGCATTCAAGCAGTTATTGATTGGTATTAACAGGGCCCCAAATTGTGCTGTGACTGTTGACACAAAGCATGCTGAGTTCAGGAATTTGTGCTGTTGGTGCCAATTTCTGATTCTGTCATCTGTGAAGCTAAGCAGAAATTGAGATTCATCAGAGAAGGCTAGGTTTTTCTAGTCTTTTGCTGTCCACTTTTGGTAAGTCTGTACCCACTGCCATCCCAGCATTCAGTTCTTGGCAGACAGAGTATATATAATATATATATTTGGCAACAGTGGAGAGTCTTGTCCTGTAATATGTAACAAGGTTAGAGGAAGCTTATTAAGGGATCCTGAACGATACCACTGTACAGAACATTTCAACCTTTTTTTTTCTTCATATTTTTAGGTTTGTGCATGTGGGCTGCTCTCCTTATAAATATAGTTACTTTATGTGTCTAACACAAAACCCTTCAACTTTACTGTAAGGCATGCACATTCAAATCAGGTGAAAGGTGTAGAGATAACAGCACTTTTTAAAATGTGGTGCCCCCCTTTTTTCAAGGACCAAAAAATAATCGAACAGTTGCTGTTCTATGGCTGAGTGAGTATTCTTCCCCTCATTCAAATTTCAAATTTATTTGTCACATACAAAATCATACACAGTACAATATGTAGTGAAATGCTTGTTACGACTGT
>JBCNYH010000010.1:9333940-9345656 GCA_039654325.1 Tandanus tandanus
AGGTCCTTCATTATCTTCCTGGCCTTGGTCCAGCACCGCTTGCTGTATATAGTGTCCAGGTCGGGAAGCTCGATACGAATGGTACGCTCTGCTGATCGCACCACCCCCTGGAGAGAGGGTAATTATTTTACTTACCTGTAAACAGATAAATCCTTTCGAGTTGATTTCATTACTTCATAGTGCAGTTAGAAAATGACCTAAAGTAAATCTATTTACATAAGAAAAGCAAACTAATTTGAGGTTTCTGTGGTTTATTTTTAAACCATAATAATGACCGTGCTCTCTTCATGACAGAATCTTTTGAAACTTATCAAAGTTTGAAAAAAAAAAGGGGTGTTTTTTTTAACCTAAAAAATGTGACGGCCATATTGCTTTGGTTTCTATGTATTTTTAGGATTTCAGAATCAGTGATCATGGCAACCCATGAGTTTTTAATCTGACGTTTTTTGATTCCAGCATTATCCCGAGTTTGATATATTGGGATGATGATACTATCCCAATATAGCAAACCAATCAGATTGCACTGTTCCCATGTAATATATACTAAAAGCATTTATCCACTGCAGCAAATGATCCTCATATGGTGTTGGATGAGGTGGTCTGGGGTGCACTTAAATAATGAGTAAGGAGTTGATTTTTTAAATAATCAAAACAAAAATAATAATAAAATAATGTGATGCATGCATGTATTCACCTCCTTTGCTTTGAAGCCCCTAAATAAGATCTGGTGCTACCAATTACCTTCAGAAGTCACATAATTGGGTAAATAAGGTCCAGCTGTGTGCAGTCTAAGTGTCTCATGATCTCAGTATATACACACCAGTTATGAAAGGCAACATAATCTGTAACACCACTAGTCAAGAGGCACCAACAAGCATGCAACACCATGGAAACCAAAGAGCTCTCCAAACAGGTCTGGGACAAATCAGGGTTGGGTAATAAATAACAAACATCCCAAAAAAATCCCACAATAAATCCATCACATTGGAAAGATTATGGTACCAAAACAAACTTTCCTAGAGAGGGTCAGGGCCAGGGCTGCCACCAACCACATTGTGAAGTTTGCGGATGACACAATAGTGGTGGGTGAAGTGAAGGACGACAATGACCTGGCATATAGATAGGAGGTAGAGCAGCTGGTGGACTGGTGCAGAGTCAACAACCTCATCCTGAACGTGAGTAAAACTAAGGAGATCATTGTCAACTTCAGAAAGAATTGGCCAAGCCACACTCCACTTCTCATCAACACTGCTGTAGAGGTGGTCAGCAGCACTAAGTTCCTGGGGATGCACATCACAAAAGACTTGCTGCTCATACCAGACACATATTTCTATACTGGTCACCATGTCTTTTGTGCTCTTCTTCATAGCTTTTAAATTTACTTCGTATCATATACGAAGAGTCTTCTTTAAATTATTCTTGTACTTTTGTATTTTGCACTACTAGAATTCCACATGTCACTTTATCACAGTATTTTGCACTACTGTAAATTCCACAGGTCACTTTATCTACAGTCTCTATATTGCAATCCTGTGCTGAGCCAATTGCAGCGAAATTTCTTTCTAAGTCTAAAGAGCTGGAAGGCTCCACCGTAGAGACTAATGTATCTGTCCACACTCTACAAACCTGGGCTTTACTGATGACCAGACCAGAAAAAAAGCCAGCCAGAAATAAGAAAGCATGATCAGAGTTCACCAAAAGGCATGTAGGAGACTTCCCAAACATATGGAAGAAGGTCCTCTAGTCAGGCAAGACTAAAATATAACTTTTTGGCCATCAAGGTAAACACTATGTCTGCCACAAACCCAACACCTCTCATCACCTTAAGAACCCCATCCTCACAGTGAAGTACTGTGGTGGCCGTCTCATGCTGTGGGGATGTTTTTCATCAGCAGGGACTGGAAAGCTGGTCAGAATTGTACTAAATACACGAAAGTAAATTCTTAAAGGAGCTGCAGTAGTTTTGCTTTGAAGAATGGAGAAAAACCCCAGTGACTAGACGTACCAAGCTCATAGAACAAACTTGCAGCTTTAATTGCTACAAAAGGTTGCGCTACAAGGTAGTGATATGGAAGGTGGGGATGGGGTGGTTGAGCAGTTATGCAAGTCAAGTTTTTCTGTTTTTTTTTTTTTTTATAAATATTGTTGTTGTCGTTATTATTATTATTATTACTATTTGTACTATTTCTTTCTTGTTTCACAACAACAAATATTTTGCATCTTCAAGGTTGTTGGCATATCCAATTATATCCATTTTAATTCCAGGTTGTAAGGCAACAAAATAGGAAAAATGCCAAGGGGGCTGAGTACTTTCCACTGTTTGTTCTTGGAAAGCATGGTAGCGTAGTGGTTAGCACTTCCGTCTCACAGCAAAACATTCCTGGCTTCGGGCCCTGTGCATGGCAAGGGCTTTTCTGTGTGGAGTTTGCATGTTCTTCCCCATTGCATGGGTTTCCTCTCACAGCTCAAAGACCAGCACATTTGGCTAATCGGGTATTCCAAATTGCCTCTAGTTGTGTGTGTGTGTGTGTGTGTGTGTGTGTGTGTGTGTGTGTGTGTGTGTGTGTATTTTCAAGGGCAGTTCAAGGTGTACCCCACTTTTTCCTAGAGTCTGATTGGATGAGCACCAGACTCCCTGTTATCCTCATAAATGATAAAGTGGTTCAGCAAATGACATGGCATGACATATTTGTTCTTATGTGAACCGAAATTATTGCTGTAGTAAATGCATTTTATATTAAATAATTTTCTTAGCTGGCAATATTTTTCTCCTTTTGGCAATATTTTAACAAGTATAATTAGCAATGGAAGAGTTGAGCAGTATAACTATAAAATTGCAGCAGTATTTTACTTTGTTAATAAACTTGTGAAAGTATAACTTTGCACTTAATTCTTTAAAGAAACATAAAAATACAAATATGATTTACATAGATAAATAGTGAATGGATTGACAAACCACAGAGAAACTGAAAGTGTTCTGTTTACCCATTAAAATTGTCTTAACTTAAAAATAATAAATTATTTAAAAAAAACACATGATAAATAGCTAAAAATTTAATTAGACATCATCTCAATGCATCATTAAAACATCGAACAGCAACCAGCACTAGAGGATAGAGCATGTTGGAATAGTTAGAAAAAGTTTTAAGATGTGGACTGGACAGAGAGGTATTTCTCAGTAAGATTTAGTTTGGATTTTTTTTTTTAATTAAATTGCTTCCTTGACTGATCTAGGCTCCAAGCATAAAAAGTACTGTACCATGGTCATACAGTATGACCACAACACAGCGGCAAAACAGTGATAGCTTTCAGATTCTTTAGAAAATAATCTGAATATATCATCTGAGCCTTTCAGTGCCTTCACTGAATTACTAACTGCTGCCTGTAAGTTTTTCTATATGTATAAATTTTTTGTCAATTTAAATGGCTTTTATTGTCACTTCAACCTTATCCAGTTAGTAGAGCACACAGTTAAAATGAAACAATGTTTGCTCGGAACCATGGTGCTGCATGAATCAACCTAAATCAACCCAGGAATACTAAACAACATCCAACAGGTAAAGTGCATGTTTGCAGCATGTGCAAACATTGTAGGATGTAAAATGAAATACATGTCAACTGGTGCAGTTAAAGATAGTAGAGTGCTGACCACTACTGAATGCTGACAAGTTGCAGAAAGTGTTGATGTGCAAGATGTTAATAAATAAGCATAAACATTATATTGGGAGAATCTCTATGTATTGGAAGTATTGCACTGTATTTTTTTTATTTCTTCACTTGCTAAACCATTCCATATGGTCTGAAGTTCATTCATGCTATGCAAAATTCAAGAAAATTAAATTAAAAATTTTCAGATTTTTCCGGTGCGTGGGGTCAATGATCTTCTCAGCTGTCCTCAGTACCTGCTCTAGGGCGTTGTGATCTGGAATGATTCAATTCCTAAACCAGACCATGTTGTAGCTGCTCAGAATGTTCTCATTAGTCTCCCTGTAGAATGTTGTGAGGATGGGAGATGGGCTTTCCATAACCTTCACAGGAAGTAGCACTCAGGAGCCCTCACCAATTTCTGTTGAAATAATGCCTCGGGTGGTGGGAGCGCCATATTAGAGCTGGCACTACTTGTATATTTGGGGCAGGGGTATTCGGCTATTTCTGCCGCTTATCGCCGAGGGTATCTTGCATGGCCGCAATATTGTTTCTCGGATCACTGTTGTTTATAAATTAATAAATAAGCTTAGTATTAAGTATTAGCTGATTCTTTTTTTGTCTTGAAATGTTTTATTTATTAGCAGATATCTACATTTTTGTATAGGAAGTCAAAAGAACATGTTATAATTCACTACTTACTGGTTAGGTTGGATACAAAACCTGGTTCACCCTCTGCTGCATTTCCTCAAAAAATCAAGATAGTTGTCCACCAAAATGGCGCTTAGTACAGCTGAGACATTATTCAAATCTCAGAATACTGTCAAACAGCCGAGAGAATCCTGAATGAGGAAGTATAGTCCCTGTGGAGCTTTCTTGACTATGGTGCTGATGTCTAGGGACCAGGTGAAGGTCTTTGCCAGATGAACACCAAGGACTTTTAGTACCCTTGATGATCTCCAGAAATGAGCTGCTATACAGTGGATAGTGGTCACTCAGTGTTCTTCTGAAGTGGTAAACTATCTTTTTTGTTTAAGCACTGTGTTGGATCTGGTGAGGCTGCTGGATGCTACTGCCATGCTGCTTTCTTTGATCATACCATCCAAGACCATTTGCAGTGTGCAGAACAAAACTTCTCAACTCCTATCTGTCTCTTGTGTTGAAATCTCTTTCCCCTTGGTAGAGGAAGCTATCAGTATACTCATTAAGGAACAAATGATTTTTCCCCAAAAGACAGTTTTTTTAACATCCCTATGTGGGTCAGTTTTGGGACCGTATTTTCTCTTTTGTCTTCTGGTGAGCAAAACATACTTGTATGTTGTTTTTTTTTACTCTCATTACTGTCAGTAATCTACATCTTACAATGTGGCCATTCTCTGCATTATTATTAGTAATACTTGTGTCATTCATCAGGATTCACATGATAAAAGCATTACAAGATGAAATTACAGTGGTCCTTGAAGATGACAATACACTTTTTTTGTATAATTTTCGAGATAATCATTTTCTGGAGATTTGATGCCTTTTAGAGTCAACATCCTATAATACACAAATGTTCATGAACCTTTTGACTGGCTGTAATAAATGTTACAATGGGTCAAAACTATGCCATATCAACAGCTTTCTATTTTTACTAGGCTGTTAAAACAAATAGAAAACCAACTTTGCTGTTGGTTACCATGGTAAAAGTCCAAGAACTGTAAATAGACAGGTGTAAAATGTAATGATTCTTTTCTTGTCGAAAGTTACAGTGAGTGATTTTCAATAATTCCTGAATTGACTAATCTGGCAAAAGATCAGCTCCAGCGGTAACTGAGATATGGCCAAATTTTTCTGCCCTCTGCTGCTTCCACACATCATGTGGACTGGCTCCTACACACTCATCAGAATGATTTATTTTTTATGTCAAGGTTTTACAAACCATATTACACGTATGGACTGTAATTGGCTACAGTATCTCTTCTTGAACACTAACATAACACATACACATGTAGTCTATGTTGCCATTTTCTCTTAGGATGCTAGACATGGCTTATTTTAACAGCTGGAGCTGCTTACTAACCTTCCAGTCTGGGAAGGATTGCCACAGACCTGATGCTGATGAACTGGTGGTTTATTGAAGGCTGGACAAATTGGCATTCTGTGGGCATTTTCCATTATGTTGCTTTTTTCTCTCACTGATGTTGACTCATATGGAATGTGGAGGAAAAATCAATATTTGAAGTGAACAACAGTGTCGTTTGTTGCATGATTCAAACAACATTTAATAAGATCTTATAAAAGAGAATGGTGTTTGTGCCAGTAAGAGGTTGGTCCAAACAAGAAGAAAACCTTTTAGCATTGCTTTGTGTATCATGCCATGAAATAATACAGACGTGAATGTGAATCTCTATTGTGAGATCTTTGTAAATACTTAATGAAATAAATATTACCTATTTTGCTGAACTGCAAAGACCCAGTATCCACCTGTCTGTAAATATAACAAAAGTGCAAGCATTATGTGTGTTGGTGGATGTGGGTTCTGCAGTAGAAGGAGTATGACTCACACCTCAGCCACGTGACTTATGAATCACTGCACCTCTGTGGGCTGTGCTGTTCTCATCAACCTCTCCACCCCCACACTCTCGCCCTCTCGGTTTCTCCCTGTGTATTTTATTACTTGTTGTATTTGCTGTTTCTCTTTATTATTATTATTATTATTATTATTATTATTATTATTATTATTATTATTATCTACAAATGGTGCCTTTTCTCTGTGACTTCTTCTGATCTAGCATTTTTTAAATTTTATTTTGTGGGTTACTCACTTGATCTTCTTAGTAGGGTTACCCTTAATGATTAATCTGAGAGGAGAGATCAAATGAACAGCGAATCTCTCAGTGTGCACAGATTATCACTACCCACTGTTAGAGCCTGGCCTGGAGTTGGTGCGTGCAGACCACCCACATAACCTGGTTGAGCTCATCCTAAAATGGCGAAGTGGCGCCATCTTGTATTCTTACCACCTGCAAGATGAAAGGTGGGGGTCTGGTGCAATGCCAGATAGGCAGCACACACTGTTTGC
The DNA here is from genome assembly GCA_039654325.1 of Tandanus tandanus. NCBI lineage: Eukaryota > Metazoa > Chordata > Actinopteri > Siluriformes > Plotosidae > Tandanus > Tandanus tandanus. Next base: position 9,340,650 of record JBCNYH010000010.1, read on the forward strand.
AACATTTATTGAATACACACATCTTACATTAGGAAACATAGTTAAATCATTTATTTTTATTTATCAATATTTTAGTAACAAACCATGTTCATCTTATGTATTTTTACTATTACTTCTAATTTACAGCATGTACTATGATATTAATAATTAGAGCAGTGTCAGATCAGTGTGATCACTGATCCTTTCTAAGTTTCTCTACAAAGAGGATTCTGGTAATGGGCTCTGGTGTTAATCTGTCTGAGCTATAGGCCCGCTGAGTGGAATCAAAGACTGTTAGCATGGGGAAATGCATATGGTAGAAGCCACAGTTTTTTTTACAAAGCAGTAAAAGACAGGATCCTGAGATAAAGCTTGCTCTACGTAGACATTAATACACATAAGTAACCTCACATTTTTAGGAATTAACTGTTCATTGGATTTTTTTTATTTAGCTTTTAAATATATTGGATTTTCTGGTGAATGTTTGACATCATATTTGTCTAAACATGCTCTACCATACATCAGTCTAATTGGAAATTATGGCATGATTTTTCCTGTGATCAATAAAATTGTTACTGGCAAATTAAACTGTGGGTGGCATAGTGGTTAGCACATCTGCATCACAGCAAGAAGTCCTGGTTTCGAATCCAAGGCTCGGGGAGGGTGTTTCTGTGTGCAGTTTTAATTTTCTCTCCTTGCTTGCATGGGTTTCCTCCGGGCACTCCGGTTTTCTCACATAGTCCAAAGACATGCATATTAGGCTAATTGCCCCTGGACGTGTGAGTGTGAATGGATGTGTGTGTGTTGTCCCTATGATAGACTGATGAGCTGTTCAGGGCATACCCTGCCTCTACCCAGAGTCGGTTGTGATAGGCTCCAGCATCCCCATGACCCTAGTAGGATTAAGCGCTTCGGGAAAATGAATGAATGAATGATGAAATTAAAGTGTGGATGGTGTCAAATCTACTACCAATGAGAGCTCAGATTCATGAGTTCCTCAAGACACAATTAAAAACCCAATCTTAATAAAAAATAGTAAATTTTATTGAATTATCTCTGTGTAGCAAAACTAGTCATCAACATGCGATTATATACATCCAGCAAACGCATGTTTATTAAGGTACATACAAGATACATCTAGAACTGACAAACAGCTGAGTTTCCTTATACAAGACTTGACAGTTTTTTAAACTCTGGTATGCTAAACATTTGTCTTTTGTATTTTTTTTAGACTTTTTTTGAAATGCTCATAATATCTTCAAAGAAGAAACACATTTTAGATGCAAGTTCACATAAACGTGCAGACACTTGTCTCTTCTATGTTCATTTTGCAATCCACAGCTTGTTAAAATTAATTAGAATGTCAAGTACCTCCCCCTTTTCTCATCTTCTCTTATCATTGCCCCTATGTCCTTTTGGGTAACACAATATGGGTACTTAAATTGTCAAGATTTTAGCATTGAATGTGCTTAATTTTTATTTTTATTTGGGCTTTTCTTTGAAGTTATGAGTGGTGAAGAAAAAATTTTGTTGTTCACAGTGTCCCTTATTATCTCTAAAGAATATTAAAGTTGCACATCCCGAGTACTACCCCCTTTGTTCTGTACTATTAAATCTAACCTTATTCAGAATAGTGATTCTAATACCAGATAAGTTTTTGTGTGAAGGTAACTGTTGAGCATTTTTTAAGGAACATTGGAAAGTTATGATTAATTTCAATTAAAAGATTGTCAATGCCTTTTTTTTTTTTAAGTTATAAGCATAATGTTAGAATGAGGTCATTGGGAAAGTGCCTATTAAGATGCTTTTGTTGTGGCATTGACACCACATTCTTATGGATCTATATTCACCATTAAGTCCCTAGATTTTGAGTCCATGTGAACATGACTTTGTATCCAAATACCCTCATGACTAGGATTAATTCGATCAACCCACCAATGGCAAAAATGCTGCTAGTCTTAAAAAGGAAATAAGGCAATAAATAACTGTCATCAAAACAGCATATATGAAAAGGTTTTCTTAGAAAGATTTGGAATGTATGAGCATTCTTTGCAACAACCATCAATGTTCTGTGTTGGAAAACAGTGTTAAAAACACCTCAAAAAGAAAAAAAAATGACATCCTATAGAAAAAAAATCTATGTACAGGACCAAGTGTATCAGAATACTATTAGGTACATATAAGACATTTGTTTGGTGGGATGAACCAAACTTGAACATTTCTCAAGAATATGGCACTTACTATTTCATCATGACTAAGTTTCATGAAATAAACATGTGTTTATGCATGCATTCTTTAAAGGTTTTAATTTAAATGTTTTAAAAGATGGTTTAAAGGTTTCTGAACATTATAAATTATTAAAAAAAATAAACTATAAGGCTTATAAAAGATGTCCCATTGTATTTTGTCTTCCTCTATTTTTTGAAAGGCCTTCTGGAAGAATGGGGGAAAAATAGGACTGTAGTTGGATATTTGAGTCTTGTGTGTACCCCATGTAGTTGACAAAAGCACCCTTTCTTCACCGCATTTCCATTGTCTAACAGTATATGTAGGGGAGGAGGGAATAGATGAGAAATGTAGAAATAGCAACAGTCTTCTGGACTTCTTTTCTTCAATTTAAATGAAAGGGAAATAAGAGGTAAAGTTAACTGGATAAACTTATTTCTGAAAATGAAACCAAAATATGATGATGTGGGGGAAAACAGTCTCACAGTTGTACTCTTCTGGTTTACCTACATTTCATATCTCTTTATCTACACCCTTACTGAAACATGCGGGGATGTTTCAGGAAAACCTTCTCAATGAAGTTCCCTAGCTCTTCATTGCTGTCTGGTTGTGGCTGCTCCGCCTGGCTGTAATAGGCATCTTTTGGGGCAACTACTGAAGCTGTGGGTGAGTAATAAAAAGCAGGACGATGACGCAGTGATGATCGAGGTTTGGGCACCGGCATGGCTTTGAAAGTCCGTGGATGAGGGACAATGTAATTAGGGAAGTAGAGATTCCGTCGGAAGGCCAGAGGAGCCCTTAGACGACTTTGTGTCCAGGGACGATACCTTTGTTTGAGAGGGTAATCAAACTCATAGTCCAATGAGTTCCCCAGTATGTCATTAAGGGAATAGGAAGGTTTGGCATAGTAGCGTGCTTTAGGTTTGGGTGGTGGAATGTAGATGGTGTAATAACTATTGAATGGCCTTTGATAACGGCGATAGGAGGGGTAGGTCCAAAAGGGCCACTGTTGCTTGATCCAAAAGTCTTGCTGACTGGGTTTAATAGGAGCCCTGTCCTTGAACCATGATTTCAGCACATTTGTGTTAGGTCTGGGTGGTTTTGAGAGTGCTGATGTTCTCAAGGATGTAGATGCAACATCAGGTGCTGGAGGAGGCACAAGTGGTCGCTGCCATTGCAAAGTTTCTGGGGCATCTTTTTTTTTCTTCTTTTCCACATCACTGATAATATCTACCACATCATCAGCAGGTAAGTGCAGCTTACTGGAGATCTCTATCAACTTGTCAATAGTTTGTGGGTCAATATCATCATCATCGGCTCCATCTTCCTCTGAGCGTTTGTCTTCTGCAGCATTGTTGTCACGGTACTTCTTCCCATCTTGCTTGACCATATATTGCAAGATCATGTCTGACGCAATATCTGCAAGCTTCTCTTCCTCTGCCTTGGCTCTCTGGGCTTCAGCTGCTTGTCTCCGCACCTCTTCCTGCTCAGCTTTAGCCCTAGCTTCTTCCTCCTCTGGACTCAACAGTTCTTCTTCATCCTCTCCATTTTCCTCTTCTTGGTCTTCAGTATTATCATTAAAATCATCCATGAAATTTCCTCCCTTATATAATGGCCGATTCTTGTTATTTTCCTGCTCTTGCTGCCACTTAAGCTTCTTCTTAGACAGAGCCAAGTCATATCCCTTAGGTTTGGGCTTGATCTCATTGTTCATTAAGCCATTACGATCCAGGTAGTCAAAGTAATCACCACGACCCTCTCTCTGTCCAGACGAGGAATCATGTTCTCTTTTCATGGCTGTACTGTAGCTCTGAAACTCCTCTAACATGTTTTCCAGGTTTTTCAACTCTTCTGGACTCAGCTGCTCATCCTTGCTCCCATCAGTGGCTCCCTCTGTTTCTTGGTGCTCTTCCTTGCTTGTCATCTCATTTGTCATAACTTCATGTTCTTTTACAGGCACTGTTTGAATGATGGTGTGACTGGTCACTTTTTCTGTGAGGCGTTCTTCTTCCTCCTCCTCTCTCCTCTTTTCCTCATCCTGTTCCCTTTCTCTCTCTTCTCTGTCCTGAGCCTGTAGTGCTGCTCGCACTAGCTCCAGCTCTTGATCTCCATTTCTCTCTATGGCAAAACTCTGAGTCTCCCTGTTCTCTTCTTCCTTGTACTTCTCTCCTCCATTCTTCTCTTGTTCACTTATTTCCTCCTGAGGCTTATTGAGGGCTTCTAGGAGGACTGCTGCTAAGGTTTTTGGATCAACATCTTTGAACAGTTCATCCTCCTCTTCAGTTGGCTTCCCTGGCAAAACATCTCCAGTTTTGGTTAACTGAATCTGTGCCTGTGTAAGTGCAGGAGAGGAAGGCTCATACTGATTGCTCACTGTGTGCTCAGTCACAGGGATGCTGCGTGTGGGCTCAAATGTAAGACTGAAGAGGAAGAAGAGAAGCACGACAGGGGAACTAGAGGCTTGTTGGCACCGAATCATGACCATACAGATTGGGAGGGGTGAAAGAAGGTGATGCACCTAACATAGAAAAAAAGAAAATATTAAGATATATAGCATTCTTTTTAGTTTGTGATTTTATACGTGTGTGATTTAGACCTGATGATTAGTTGGAAAACGCTAATTACCATGATGACATAATGGGAAAATGCATAACAACATAAACATTTGACTTGGATGCTCAAACACTGTCCGGTAATCAGGGTGACCATAATCCTTTTTCACGATTCACACACACACACACACACACACACACACACACACACACACACACACACACACACACAAACACACACACACACACA
>JBCNYH010000010.1:9369818-9380052 GCA_039654325.1 Tandanus tandanus
TAAATGAATCAGATTATCAAGAGGAGCCTTATACCCATAAACCTCCCCTTGGAAAAGCAAATTTGTTCGGCACAACAGAGCAACCAGACTGCCATTCAGCTTGCTATAATGCTGGACAGGACAGGTTTAAAAAATAAAATTAAATTAAAAATTAAAAAAAATGTTGTGGATGATTGATGTGCATATCATTATCCAGCAGGGTTGTGGGTGAACTGGAGATAATCTCAGCTGACTTTGGGTGAGAGGCACGGCCATTCACATTCATGTTCACACCTATGGGCAATTTAGAGTAGCCAGTTGGCCTAATGTGCATGGTGTTAGAATTAATAAGAATTATATTCTTTATTCACAATCTAGAAGTATTACTGTGTCTGTAGAATAAGTACCATTATTATACATAGGCTTTCTTTCTCAGACATTCTATTGCTGATTACAGGAAAATTCCCACTCAACATAAATCTAGTCTCCCACAGTTTTGTGGGTAAAAACAGCAGTATCCTTAGTGATAAAAATCTGTCTACCTACATTGGGTGTCAAAGCATATGCTGCGAATGTTTAGAGGTTAAGTTCCTGTTTTGTGAGGCAGGATGTACGTTCCATAGATTTTGTTATTTTTCTTGCATATCATGTTAAACATATGTCCTGTGACGTCAAGTAAAGGTCAAGACAGGTCAACCACGGGGGCTCCTAGTGGCACAAGACGTGTGCGTAGGTGTGGCCTGAAGACAACAGGATGGACAAGCAAACAATAAAACTGGGAGTGAAATGACAGATGGGGCTGACTCTGTCTGGTTGCTAGGAGAAGGTGGTTTGATCTCAGACTTGAGTGATGCCCATGGCCTTGATGCAAGATCACATGTGTTTTATACTTATTTTGTTTTTTGTATTAAATTACTAAATTGGGAACTGATCGTATCTGCTTAGTCTTTCACACATCAACGAACACGAGGAACTGGTGAGGCCTAGAGAAGATGATTCCTTACAGTGGTTTTGGACTGAAACCAGAGCATCCAAAGGAAATTAAATTCAAGCTTGGGGAGAACCTGCTAACTTCACACATAAAGGCTGCAGTCTGCCAGGAGGCTTAAACCTAGAACCTTCTTGCCGTGGGACAACGGTGTTAACCACCATGCCGCCCTAACAAAATAATCTACTTTAATGTTAGTCTTTCCAATATATTTTCTGAGAATATGTAGTGAGTAAATGACAAAAGAACATACAATAGCTTTCTACTGATTTAATTAATATACAATACTCTAGAGGAAAAATAATTTTGTGGCTATTCTTTTTAACACTATGTACAATTTCCGTGATGCAAAACAATGAGCAGAGCTGATTACTTTTCTTAGTAATTTTGTAAAGTTTTTAAGCTGATAAATACAAATGTTTCTTTACAATAATGTATACTGTATTCTATATCAACTGTGATTGGATAAAGATAAATTACTTATGATATTACAATTAATTAAAATAACCGTCCGTAAATCACTGAACTGCATTTACTAAGGATATTGCTATGACTGCTGTCTATTTTAAATGTTACCACCCTTGATATCACTAGGACATCTCTCTGTTTCTGACAATCTCTAATAATTATAACATCTCTGCCTCCAGTAACAGTTACTCCCCATAAACCATACACTGATTCACTCCCTTGTCTCCATCACAAAACTGTCTCATGGCTTCCCAAAAGCTTTTTGGCATGTAAACATGAACCACAACGGTGCCACTAATGCCTCCAACTGCTTGCTCTAAATGTGCTATCAGTGCCTTTCTTGCTATGGATACATCAGTCCCAAACATGTCTATGTTCAGCAGCACTGAACCTCTGTTAAATGGAACAGGATAGGGTGGTGTGTGGAAGCTCATAAACATTGGTTTATCATTGAAACCATCAAAAATCCAAGTTAAATTCCGTCTCTCTAAAATTTCCACACAGAGACTGCACAGCCTGAGTGAACCAGAGAGAGAGAGAGAGAGAGAGAGAGAGAGAGAGAGAAAGAGAAAGAGAGAGAGAGAGTGTCATATGCAAATGTATAAAACTACTATTAATTCGACTAGTAAAAATTTAAATTCAAAATGCTATAATTTACCCGGCATGCCAGCAATGCAAACTTGGAGAGTTTTTCAGGTCCTGGGTTGTCACTTTTTGTTAGTCTTTTGGTTGTTACACCTGGATAAACCTGCTTAATGTAGCAATAAGTCACTCTCTGGATAACTCCAGCTACACCATGTCCTCTTTCACTAGGACACACCCTCAATCCCTCCAACACCACTGTTTGCCCTCCATCAACCACCAGTGCAGAATCCAGAGCCACCTACAGAAAATCAGGGATTGGTATGATCACTCTGCTATGTTAAGTCTTAAACATGAAATTATCTTTAATGGTGTTGCACCTCTTGTTTTGGTTAATAGTAAAGACTTTTTTGATGTGCAGCTCTTGTATTTACACAGATATATACTTATACGTGATATATAACTGCAATAAAAACATGAACGATTGCATGATAATTACACTTAATTTCACCGAACCGCTTAATTCCACCATTTGGGTCACAGGGAGGCAGGAGCCCATCCCAGCCGACACCAGGCAAAGGCAGGGAACACCCTGAGCTGCTCACCAGACCATCGCAGGGCCATGGTAATTACAGAGTCTGTAATACTAGCTAATATTTGCAATGCATTTCACATTCTGGCAGGACACGCTTAAATTATTCGAGACGGTTTTTAGTGCAAAGCCCCACCATCAACAGGTTGTCACTGCTGTCCCCCCAGTGCAGCTAATTGGGTTATCAAAGTCCAGCCATGTCTCTCACTCTCTGTGGTGAGAGGAATGTAAAAGAACCATTACTGACTTTCGTCAAGAGTAGGCTCTGCCCTGCGATGGCCTGGAGAGCTGTCCAGGGTGTACTCTGCCCTCGCCCAGACTCGGCTGAGATGGGCACCAACCTCCCCGCAGTTTTTAGTGCAACTAAGTTTTACCAGCTTCCCATTTCTCCTGCCAAGTATGACCACTCTGTCAGCTTCAGTCATCCAGGTATGATAGCGGTATGGAAGGTAGTCATTGCCCTGGTAGATATCTTGTGATATGGCCATCACCCTCATCATAGTCTTTTGGTCTAGCCAGCCAGAATGTTAGACCATCACTTTCTCCCACAAACTGTGCCTCCATTGCTCATTTGAAGATAAACAGAAAAAGGGAATATTACTGTCTCAATTAACACTTTATTAAAAATAAAAAAAATCAATATTAAGCAAATTTCTCAGTGTTACAGATACACTCATCATCCATAACCTTAACACCACCTGACTGGTCTGCAAGACAGGCAGCCTCATACTCAAGCTGCACTGCACTGTGTGTTCTGATACCTTTCAATCATGGCCAGCTTTAACAGTTTCATCAGTTTGTGCTACAGTCAATAATGGCAACAATGATCCTCTGGGCACTAATTACACTCTTGTTACTTCACTGGTTGTCCATCTTTGTTAGGTTACTACCATTGCATATCAGGAAAACTGTGCAGTGCAGCTTGATAAGTAGGGCAGTTGTGGCTTAGTGGTTAAGGTGATGGGTTACTGAGCCGAAGGTCAGCAGTTCAATCACCACTGTTGGGCCCATGAGCAAGGCCCTTAACCCACGATTGCTCAGTTGTAAAAAAAAAAAAAAAAGATAATTGTAAGTTGCTCTGGATAAGAGCATCTGCCAAATGCTGTAAATGAAATTTTGGAGATTAAGAGTCCCAGTTGTTGAGCTATATATATATATTTTTTTTCTTCTTTTTTTAGAAGTTTTCCAATCCAGTTTTAAAATTTTACACAGCACTGAAACATCCCTTTTGAGGGTTTTTAATATCTTTTTAAGATATTGCCATTCTTGTGCTCTTAAATTTAACTCCAGCCTTTGACACAGTGGATCATGATATTTTAGTTTCTCGTTTGGAACAGTGGCTGGGTATTATGTGGACAGCATTAGCGTGGTTTAGGGCATACTTGTCAGACTGAACTTTCTGTGTTAGCTTAGGTGACTCTGTATCCTCCTCTGCTCCACTTTTGTGTGGGGTCCCGCGGGGCTCAGTTTTAGGCTTCTCTTCTCTTTCTACCTACTCCCACTGAACTCTATACTTAGGAAGCATGATATAGCCTTCCACTGTATTACTGATGACACCCAAATCTATCTCCCTCTTACGAACAATAATGTTTTTTCAGTCAGACCGCTGCTTTTAGTGTCTTGATGACAAAAAGGTCTGGATGACTTTTAACTTTTTAAATTTTAATGAAACAAAGACAGAAGTGATGGTTTCTGGTGGCACCAGTGGGACCCCCCTGTAGATCTGGGTGCTTTGCCCAATATATCAAGCCAACAGTAACAAACCTAGGAGTAAAGGTGGATACAGACCTTAAGTTGTACAGCCAGATCAGGGCAGTCCTTAAATCTAGTTTTTTCATCTGAGGCAATTGGCCAAAATAAAGCCAATTCTCTCTAGGCAGCATTTTGTGATTGTAATCCATGCCTTTGTTACCACTTGGCTGGATTACTGTAATGCACTTTACCTGCAAATAAGTAAGTCATCCATCGCTCGTTTTCAGATGGTCCAAAATGCTGCGGCAGGTTTATTAACAGGCACAAAAAAGTATGAGCACATTTCACCAATTTTATCCTCAATTCACTGGCTTTATAAGATGGGTGGTAACATTACCAGATGCAAATATCAACAGATTATTGCTTCCCATTATGTTTCTAACCTACAGGTGGCTCAGATTTCTCACCAAAGGGTTGATAACAGACTGTTTTCTGACCATTTGATGAAGCAGCTGCCCTCTAAAATAGCTTACTTGTGTATTTAAAATAGATTATAAGTGTCTTGGGCCTTAAGAATTTGTAGTAGCACTTACAGATTCTTATTAATTGTAATTTGGACATCGTGAAGGTGTTTTAATTCTTTTTATTATGATAATAAACATGACAAGCACCTAGGTGTCTGGTACGATCATGGCCATGTTTGCAGATGCACTACTGACCTTAAGTGATGCTTTTAAATTTTCTATATTATGTAATATTTGCTACAATATTTAGTTAACAAGGCCATTTGGTTATTTTTCTGTAATAAATATAGTCTTTAAAGTAAAATTAAGTCTTTGCGACACGGCTTTTTCCAGGCAAAATCGGGTATGTTAATTAAAGAAGCTGTAAAGATTAGAAGAAATTTCGATCCAATACTGCTGCTGGCACATAATATTTGGTACCATCAGAGGGCTATTTTAAGACACAGTTGATTACAATCGGTTAATAAGTTGGCGAAATATGGCCTTTTATACATGATTGAACACATATGCAACAAGACTTTTGTCTATGACGCATAGGCTTAAACTGCAAGCTCGTGTTGTTTTTCAGCGGGAAAACCTTCTTTGTGCTTATCATATCCATGGAAATTTAACAGTAATTCCACTTGGTAATGAACCACAGTCATTGTTTTCTCCTGCTGCACACGCCACCATAACTAACGTCGTCATCATTAGCTAATGATCGCAGTGACATAAGGAAAGTATTGTCCAACTTATACAGCCTGGCAAAATATATTCGGTCTGCTTGTCTTTTTAGCACTGCTCCGGAAAATGTGAAACAGTCTGAACAAAAACTGAAACAATTTCATGGAGTGCAACAGTAGACTGTGCAATAATTCCTGCTGGGTGTAGCTGGCTGAGTGCCTTGGCTTATTAAGACAAAAAATATATATTTCATAAACACATGAATATGCCCATTTTAACTCATTATTTTTGATATGTGAAAAAATATATTTTGAAATCTTCTTCTGATGAACTGTAACCTTAACGGATGCACAATTGCAGGTAAAAAAACAACAACAACTACTTTTTTCCCAGGTGGGATGTCTGCACTCAAACGTCTATCAGTTTAAAACAAATGTTTATAACCTACATTTGTTACAGATGTCACACAGCAAATGCCAAATGGCCCACACATACTCACTCTCTAACATTTGCAGTGTTACAACTAATACTACACACGTTCAGAGCCAATTCACTCCCTAAGCTTGCTGAAGGTTCACTTTTACAACCAATGAATTAGGCAGTGATTTAGTTTAAATTTTATGTCACATGACAATTTCTTTTACTGTGTATTAATTCAATTGATAGCTACTCTGAGTAAAACAAAGTAAAAAAATACATAGTTTAAAGCTACTCACCAAGTAACTTTGCTTTAAATAATATTCCATACAGATCTGTTCCTCTGCTCTTCCATACTTTGTGTGCGGTGGGTGTGGTAGCAAAATGAGTCAGAATGAGTTTATTCTTGTTCTAGCTTTTTAAATTTGGACACTAGGTGTACTGTGCAGATTTCACTGGCTTACATTTTTTGTTTGTTTGTTTGGTTGGGGTTTTTTTAGGAGAAGGCAAGACAAAATTCCTAAAAATTGATATATTATTAAAATAATATTTTTTCTTTATTTAAATTTTGACAGACTTCTTAAAGTAAGCTGAGGTAAGGTATGTACATACATAAGACAAACTTAATCTTCTTGTTAAAAATGTTTATTGAGAAACCTTAACTCACTAAAACCATCAATTATTATACAAGTGACACGAAAATCCAGCATTACCTGCAGTTTTTTAATAACTTAATTCTCACTCACTCATTTGCCGAACTGCTTAGTCCTACTAGGGTCACGAGAGGCTGGTCCCTATCTCAGCTGGGGCAGGGAACACCCTGAACTGCTTGTCAGGCCATTGCAGGGCCAACACACACAGCCACTTAGCCTACAGCCAGTTAGCCTAATGTGCATTTCTTTGGATGTGGTAGAAAACCGGAGTACCCGAAGAAAACCCATGCAAGTGCAGGGAGAACATGCAAACTCCAAACAGAAAGCCCGAGCCGAGCCCAGGACCTTTTTGGACCTTTTTGCTGTGAGGTGGATGTGCTAACCACTACGCCACCTTAAATGTCTTAATTGATTTAGTTAAAGTGTTTCGATCTTGGTACCATTGCTGATGTTCGTAAAGAGTAGGCTACATTGCCATCAGTGTGTTTCTGCCCTGCGATGGCCTGGCAAGCTGTCCAGGGTGTACTCTGCCCTCGCCCAGAGTCGGCTGAGATGGGCGCAAGCCTCCTTGCAACCCTAGTTAGGATTAAGCCGTTCAGAAAATGAACGATGATGATGATTTTGATCTTGGCAGATCCTGCACAGAAATAAACTTAGTGTGTGCACTTTCATTAAGTACAGTATTCCCTAATTACAATATATGACTATATATCACTTTGCATCATTATTCACTTTTGCATTACTGATTAAACAGTACAAATTTAACAAATGGAACTTACTCATCCTTTAATTATTAAAAATTATTTACTTGCAGAGATAAGAAAATTCAAACATATGTAATCATCACCGTTTTGTTTTTGAGTAGTAGTTCCATATTGCCACCAAGTGTGAAACAATGCTAACTACAACAAAATATTAAATATTACAGGATTCAGAAGAATAAACCAAATCCATTTGATATTTGAGGCATATGGCTTGAATTTTTATTTTTTATTTTTTTAATAAATCATGCACAGAATTATTACACTGATGTTGAAGGGATAGCATTACTATGGCCGGTGGTCCTACAGATAGGTTGTATAATTCCTACCATGTATTTACTTGAACATTTTTATTAATCATGACATGTCTTTCTCCAGGAACAATTGCTCCCAGTAATTCATAAACTGTTTTACTCCTTTATCTCCATCACAAAACTGTCTCATGGCTTCCCAAAAGGTTTGTGGCATGTAAACATGAACCACAACAGTGCCACTGATGTCCCCAATTGCTTGCTCTAAATGTGCTACCAGTGCTTTCCTTGCTATGGATACATCAGTCCCAAACATGTCTATGTTTAACCGCAAAGAGCCTCCATTAAATGGAACAGGATAGGGTGGTGTGTGGAAGCTCATAAACATTGGTTTAGCATTAAAACCGTCAACCATCCAAGTTAAGTTCCGTCTCTCTAAAATTTTCAGGTTGCTATCCATTGGTTTCAGTGGCTGCCAGTCTTGGATGATGGCACCTCCTGGAAGCTGAAGTCTCTCGGAAAGATCAGAGTCCAGGAGTAGTGCCTTCAGCTGATGGCTGTCATTCAAAACAAATAGCTTTTTATTGATGTAGCTGGGTTCACCGGATGTCTCTGTGCTTTCCAGTTTTACTTTCAGGTCAGAGACAAATCTTATAAAACTATCAGCTTCTCCACACAGAGACAAAATAGCCTGAGAGAGAGAGAGAGAAAGAGTGTGAATTACAGTACACTGAAAACATTCATACATGTCTAAAACCTCAGTGGTGCTTGAACATTTGTAAACCCTTTATAATTTCAATATTTCTGCAAAACTGTGACATAAAATAGCATTAGATTTTCAGTAAAATACAGTAGATGAACACAACCCAGTTAAATGAGACAAAAAAAATAAGACTTAGCAATTTATATATTAATGAAGATGATCTGATATTAAAGGTACCCATTCACTAGTGATTCGCTTATGTGTTTTATCTTCCATTTTCAGTTTATTCTGGCCGAATACAAAGGTTTCCTGTCAAAACTACTGAACAGGGCTAATGTTTATGTTTAGTATCTCATATTCACCTGTTTTACACCTTGTTTTGGTTCCATGTTTGTTTACAATAACAATAGCAAAGCCATGTGACGGCGACAAGGAGGCCTAGTGGTTAGCATTGTAATATTATATTTCCACTAATTATTGATCAGTTATTAGACTGGAGGAATTCTATCCCATTGTGGGGATGTTGGTAGGCTTCCTCATAAGAACTGACACAACATTTTTATAGGTTTAAGATCAGGACATTAACTTTATTCTTCTTTAACTGTTTTTTGATAGAACATCTTGGTACATCGGTTGTTGTTTTTCTGCATGACCAACTTTCTCAACAAACAGATGTCAGGTGTGTGTGTGTGTGTGTGTGTGTGTGTGTGTGTGAGATTCAGTTGCAGTTTAATTCACTTCAATGCAGTGTTCATATTTTGTAATGTTCTGTTTTGAGAGCAGTGGCTTTCTCCTTGCAACCCTGCCATACACACTGTTATTTAATGTTCTGCTAATGGTAGACTCATGCACATAAACATTAGCCCTGTTCTTTAAATAAAACTAGGTGGCTGACTCAAACTTAAAATGTTTCAATCATTGATTGAAAACACCTGTGTCTAAAAACACCTTCAAAAATTAACTGTACTACTACTACTACTACTACCACCAATATTTCTATTAGTACCACAATAATAATAATAATAATAATAAACCTAGAGGTTCGAATACCTTTTAACACTCACAGATAGGAAATATTGGATCATTTTCCTCACTAAACAAATGGCCAACTGCAATATTCTATCTCATTTGTTTACTTAAGTTCTCTTTATCTATTTTTAGTCCTAGTGTGAAAATATGATGTTTAAGTGATATTTACGCAGAAATATAAACGATTCTAAAGGGTTCACAAGTTGCAAGCTCCGCTGAATATTAATCCAATGTGTACAAATTGAAATTCAAAATGCAATAATTTACCCGGCAAGCTAGAAAAGTAAACTTGGAGAGTTTTTCAGGTCCTGGGTTGTCACCTCTTGTTAGTCTTTTGGTTGTTACACCTGGATAAACCTGCTTAATGTAGCAGTCAGACACTCTCTGGATAACTCCAGCTACCCCACGTCCTCTTTCACTAGGACACACCCTCAATCCCTCCAACACCACTGTTTGCCCTCCATCAACCACCAGTGCAGAATCCAGAGCCACCTACAGAAAATCAGGGATTGGTATGATTAGAGTTAAAAAAATACTTTTTAACTGCCTTTATTGGCTCTGGTTTGGGTTGAAATCTGCTTTTCAAGCTACTTTTTAAACCAGCCACAGCAAACTAGTGCAAGCTACTTTTAAACTGATAAGAACCCATGATAATCACATATTCCTGTGACACCTGCGCACCGCATGAACCCATCCGTGGTGCGAATTGGCTCTCGGCGCGAGTGGCTACGTGCGGGTTTGCGGAACAGAACTACATCTCCCAGCATGCTTGGCCGCACAGACGCCATAGAGAAGAATTGATTCTGCACAAACATAGCAGAGTGTTTAGGAGTCCAAAAGGTTAGACTCATGGCGTGGGGAGCACAGAGGAAATCATTAAAAGGATTATATATAGGATTGATTAGGTCAGTGATTGATTATGGTTGTGTAAT
>JBCNYH010000010.1:9409934-9423837 GCA_039654325.1 Tandanus tandanus
TATATAAAGTATAAAAATAAGGTATAAAAAGGAGTTCTACGTTCAGTTTATGTTCAGTTGCATATCTAATATTATACATTGTCATTGTGTGATTCGTGTTTTTTTCAAAGTTCAAACTTCATATCTTTGTCTTCAGACATCAGGCATTTGATCTGTGCAGTCTCAAACTAGTTTTAGCCAGTTCTGCGGTAAATATTTTATCGATTTAATACATATATGAGCTAAGTTCCTTGGTTTGAAGTTTAGTTCTCTTTATCTCTTTGCAGGCCATATACATTTTTGTTTTTCTGATTGATTTTGTTGTTTAATAGCAAGCCTATTTCCCTTAAATTAACTCTCTTTCTAGTTACAGAAGATAATGTAAAAATCAGACAAACCCAAGAACATGAAGAATATTCTATAGCTCATAATACTGTACATACATTCTATACTATATGCTTTATGTACATTTTAGATATTAGCACGTACCTGTTTGCAGGAAGGAAATTATGAAAAACACACAGAGAGAAGTCTTACTCATGACTGCTCATTTACAAAAATAATGCCAGGCCGTGTCCTCTTTTCTCTGTCTATTCCTCCTTGTTATAAACTTGAACAGACATGAAGGACGATAAAGGAAAGATATTTGTTTGCATGTAAGTATGTTATAGAGTTGCCAACTGATCGAAATCTTGCTCTGCCAGTCTTTTTTCAGTCGTGCTTATTTTCCACTGTCAGCTCAAACACTTCAGCAAGTCTTAAAAGGAAGGAAGTGATGGTGAGTGATCTTTACATGTGGGAGTTTCCATAAAGCTTAGGTTTTACCACAAAATAACATGCAAAAAACCTCAGCCATACTTACATTGTGTGAGGATCCATCATTATCAGCTTATGGAATTTAAGATGATGTAAATAATAAATGTTTTGTTGGCCTTTTCTTCATTTGGATGATTTTTCACTAAGGAAAATGTGTAGTATGTGTACTTTCTATTAATGATTATAAATAGACTTTACATACACCACATGAAATGTGTATGATGGAAAGATAATCATGATTAATCCATTGCTGCGCACCAGCATATGGTGCAAATGTGTGAAACTCAGATTGTGTCAGAGACAGCTTTGTATTGAACACTAACTAGCAAACTGAACACTAATCCAAATTGAAAACTGAAAGAACCCTTGAAAAAGAATTGAAGAAACAGGTCATTTAGTGATATTTTAATAAATGCAACCACCCTCCCAAGTACCCAACTACCCAAGTCCTTACATTTGTGTGTGCACAAAATCAGGCCACAAAACACAGATTTTTGCTAATGTTGATCAAGAATGTGCCTCTTCCTTTACAGCGTATGCTAAGATTTAAACTGCCAAATTCTCTGAGTAAGCTAATCTTACCTTATTATATCTCATTTAACCTATATTAGTCCCAGACCTAATGTGGTCTTTAAAACATGTTTTGGATCACTCTAACAAATTTTTCTTATTAGTGTTGGAGTTTATTTGGTGCTTTAAAATTAATTAAATTAAAAGAATTTTGTTTTATTTTTACAAAGTGTTTTTATATTATTTATTTCTATAAACTCTTTTGCCACAGGTTGGCAACTCAATTGTGAGCTATACAAACAATCCATGTACATAATATTTAATGGTTGCATAATATACGTAGTCGTCATTGTGTATTATCGATGATGCAAAGATACAGAGGGACATTAACTATTAAATTTCACAATAAACAAATTCTTCTGTTACAAGATAAGGACATAGTCTCATGAGTGTCACCACTTTTCTAGAGTCCTGTTGCTTTTTGGCCTGTAGTCATTTCTAATGCACGCTCTTTGTTGTAAATTCTGATTGAAATGCTTCAGATGCAATGTGATAAAAGTAAGTGAAACTAGTAGAATAACTGAAAATTGAGTTAAAAGTCATTGAGAACTCTGAATCTATAAGTATTCCTGCCAGTGCAGATACCAGCAACACAGTTTTTATCTAACATACAGTTTGTTATTTAAGAAATTAACCACCAAAGCTTAACTAAATTGAGCAATACTTGGTGATGCAATAATGTTATGGAGATATCTAATTAATGAAAGCAAGACTGCGGCTGCTCATTTGTTTGTGCTTTCGCCCTTTATTCAAGGACTCGTCTCGCGGAGGATGGACAGCTGTGTGGCGATCATCAACGAGACCTGGCTGGATAACAACATCCCTGATGCTGCAGTGGAGCTAGCGGGGCACTCTCTGTTCAGAGCTGACAGGACTGCAGCTTCAGGCAAGAACAAAGGTGGAGGTTTGATACATTGATAACTCGTGGCGTACTGCTACCAACATCATCAGAACATTCTGCTCCACTGATCTGGAATTTCTGGCAGTGAAGTGCAGACCGTTCAAATTGGTTAGAGAACTCAGCACTGTTATAATCATAGCGGCTTACTTACCACCGAAAGCTAATGCTAAGTTAGCACTGGAGGAGCTGTATTGTCTGATTAGTATGCAGATGAACTGCAAAGGACAGAAAGACTTGGTCCGGGTGGTGAGAACTGCTCAGGGGATCGTGGGCTGCCGTTTACCAGATCTGGATACAATATATGCTGTCCGGATCCAGAAGAAGGTCAGCCGCATCGCGGATCCCACCCACCCGGGAAATGGCTCTTCCTTCAGGAAAGCAGTACAGAAACATTAAGACCAGCACAACCAGACTCACAAACAGCTTCTTATCCCAGAGCTGTGAAAGCCATCAACCCTCCACCCCTACTCCCTCGCAGTCACACACATGCAACTTTCCTCCACAGCCACATACTCACTCGCTTACCAGCCCACCCCCCGGCACATTGACTCTCACACAGAAATTAGCGCTCTGTAAAGGAACATTGAATCCACAAACTCCATGACTGTCTTGCACTGCCGCACTTGACTTCATTTACACCCTGGTTTATATCCACTCTGCTGCTGCTATTTATCTATTTCATCTCATAGTGCCTTAAGTGTACATACTGTATATCCCAGTGCTCAGCTTTTATTCACAGGTGTTTAGAGTTTATATTGCTATTTCATATTTCTATTTAAAAGTTGTGTATATAATTACTTGTGTTTATATTCTGCTCTTGATGGTGTTAATTGCAGTTTATGGCCTTGATTGTACCTTTTAAAGCTGAGGGTCTCATACAAAATTCCATTATGTTTTCACAATAAAGACTCTTGAATCTTGAATCAGTACTGAAACAGCTTCACTTGTTATCAGTTGCTAGACATGATATTCCACAACCATAAAAATAACTATAAAATAAAAGGCATGTATGTGTATATAATATTATCGTGTTATATAAGAAATAAACACTTTTGACAGTGCTGTTTTTGGAAAATACTCATCTTCAGAGCAGTATCATATACAGCCCAAACTGTAACATCATAGCTGCCAGGCAAGTCCCATGTTTAATCTAATGTACACTTTGCTTATTTTTTATTTCTAAACAACA
This sequence comes from Tandanus tandanus, assembly GCA_039654325.1. NCBI lineage: Eukaryota > Metazoa > Chordata > Actinopteri > Siluriformes > Plotosidae > Tandanus > Tandanus tandanus. The sequence goes on from JBCNYH010000010.1 coordinate 9,413,390, forward strand.
ACAACCTAAAATTACTTGTATGGCGGTTGCTACATATAGACAATTTTACAGAAATGAAACTTAACTGTTGAAAAGTCAGAGGTAAATCTGCAGCTTTACATTTTCCAATTCTGAAGTGTTCAACTGGTTTCTTGGTCACATGACAAGCTGCATTTTTGCATTAAACTGAAGGTAGAGAAAAACGTGAGACTGTTGAGGGAGCAGTTGTTTATTGTGTATATAACCAGTAATGAGTCTTCCAGGGAAGACTTTTGACACCTGCACTGTTTATTTCCATTAACATAAAAAAAAAGCATGAAGATCACATCCACACGCACGCATAATGGACACTGAGAACTCAGTGATAACGGCACATTCGTACACACTCATAGTAAGTTTTTCACTGTGAGTGAAGATGCACATTGTGGAATACATTTAAGGCCAAGAACCCACCAGAAAAACTTTCAGAACAGCAAACCTAATTATACTCTTAAAACACCATCACCCAGCTGAACACACCCCATTTTTTTGAAGAACTGCAATGTTAGCTTGTTCACTGCACTGTAGCATGTTTTAGAGAGATGAGCAGAGTGGATAACTGCTAAAACTTCACTTTGTTGTGGGTTGGTTCAGAGAAGGTTCAGATCCTTGGCGAGTTACTTTATAATAATAATAATAATAATAAAGGGGCAAGGATCACTGGAGGAGCAGCACCTTTCTGGTGGCCATTAAAAAAAAAAAAAGGCCCTGGCTTCCCAGAATGGTCTCCTCATATCCTCATCTCCTCAAATACAGCGGTATGTGATGCGCATCTTACGGTCAACTCGTCATCAGCAAGTGGCTATTCCATCTTGCCTCTCACATACGGAAGACCGTCCGTGTGCCTCTACGTGGCGCCCCCGGTTTTGCAGAATATGGTGGATCTAGGGGGAGAGAACCCTGAAAGAAAAATCCTAACATGTAGTTGGATAAACTCACCCTGTGATGATAATGAACCCTAACCGAGGTTACAATAGCGATGTGAATGAGACCAGAACTGATGGGGTCTCGTCCGGCAGTGCTGGTGTGTACGGTCAGGCACCACTTGGTCATCATCAAGCACCTGGCCGAAGAAAGTGGAATAACACGTTCTATCGAGTAGTAATGGAATGCTACTAGGGGTTATAGGAGAAGAATGCTGAATAGCCAGAGCAGAGGAATGTTTGTTGTGTCTGAATAAAATCTTGCAGACCAAGCCCGAGCAATCAAAAAGAACAAGTGGCTCTCTGATATTAAGTTAGAGAAGACTGAGCGGTGTGTAAGCAGCAGTGTTGACAGTAACAATGAAGCCGGAAGAGAGAGTGGGGCAACAACAAGAGAGAGTAAAGGCAATATTCCTGTTGACATGCAGCAGGGTCATGTGGAAAGAAATGGCGTACAGCAAGGATATTACCATTTCCAAATCCTGAATGCGGAAGAATTTTCTGAACGACAGAAAGACATTCTCGACAGTATTAAACTGGCACACGAGGAAGGAGACAAAGATCAACTAAGATCTCTGAAACATCTTGACAGAAAAGGGCTCAGAGAAGCGGTTCACAAAGTGATTGATGGTTTATCTCATATACAAACAGACAACATAACTGAGACCAACTGCCTTGTCCATGCTGCTGGTATTGTTGTCATGCGTAATTTAGGTGTACGCAATACTCCATCCAAAGCAAGAAAAGAGCCTATGTGGAAGAGAAGGATACAGGCTAAAATCGAATTGCTAAGGAAAGAACTAAGCAATCTAGAGAGAAGAAGCAATAAGCAGAGTAAAGGTTTAAAGGGAGAGACACAGACAGAAAATAAATATGGTGTAGAGAAGAAAGGAGTAGACGTGGTGATTAAGGAACTGAAAGAGCGTAGAACAGCTACAGCTGCAAAACTGAGGAGGTATGAGCAGAGAATAAACCAGTACAGTCTGTTCCAGTATGACCAGAAAAAGCTTTCCCAGGAATTGGGTGGTGTAAATAAGCACACTGATGCTAAACCAGATCCCCAAGCAAGTTGTGAATTCTGGAGCAACATTTGAGACAACCATACAGAGCACAATCGAAATGCCGAATGGCTGGAAGACGTGAAAAAAGAGCTAAACAAACACATGCCCCAGGAGAACATGGCAATTTCCGCTTCGATATAAAACAACAACTTAAGAAAGTAGCAAACTGGAAAGGACCAGGGCCCAATGGTATCCAAAGATTCTGGCTAAAGTATTTCAAATCACTTCATAATCGCTTCGCAGACCAACTTAACGTGATCTTGGAGAAGGAGAGTGCTCTTTGTTAAGAATCCGCTGCTGGGCAGTGCCGTTGAAAATTTTCAAAAAATAACATGCCTTCCAGTCATGTGGAAGCAACTGAGGGGGATAATCTCTGAGAACACATGTGACCACCTTGAGACGGTGAGGATAATCCTAGACAAACAAAAAGGGTGATGAGAGGGATGAGAGGTGAGAGGGATAGCTCCCAACATTCAATGGCTAGTGAGAGACAGCATGCAGAATTAGAGAATGGAACTAACATCTAGTGGTCAATCTCTAGGGGAAGTCAGAATACATTGAGGTATTTTTCAGGGTGACAGCTGATCCCCTCTGCTCTTCATCATATTGCTGATACCACTATCAATAATCCTAAGAAAGACAAAGGCAAGAAACCAACTTGGAAACTAATCCCCAGCTATTAACACCTAATTTATGAATGAGCTAATGCTCTATGGCAAAGGGGAGCTCGAGTTGGACTCCTTGGTGAACACAGTACGAGTGTTCAGTGAAGACATCGGCATAGTTTGGCTTAAACAAATGTGGCATGCTTGTTTTGAAAAGAGGTAAGGTCGTCAAGTTTGAAGGGATTGACTTGCCTGACGGAAGAAAGATGAAAACTGAAGAAGTAAGCTGACGAAGATGGATATAAGTACCTGGGAGTCCCTGAATATAATGACATACTGCACGAGGGAATGAAGAGCAAATTAAGACTGAAGAGAGTGGCAAAGTCGAAGTTAAATGGCAATAACATCATAATAGGAATAAATACATGGGCTGTCTCTGTCCTCCGCTATGGAGCTGGAGTCCTTAACTAGACTAAAACTGAACTAGAAAAAAAGGACAGGAAAAATAGAAAGAAGTCAACCATTTATAGAATGCTCCATCCGGGAGCAGACGTGGACTGACTATATGATCCTAGAAATCGTGGAGGAACCGCACTGAAGACCATGATGAGGAATCAGGGCTTGCAAGTTACATCCAGGCAAGCACGAGCAGCTAATCATTGAAGTCAAGAAAGAAGGATTGCCGCTCAAAGAGGACATTGACGACTCGAAATTTGTTAAAGAACAGAATAAGCTGAAGCCACTAGAAGGGTGGAAGAGTAAGCCTATGCACAGCCAATTCTTGCATCAAACAGAGGATGTAAGAGGTAGGGCATCATGGGATTGGATGGTGAAGGGGGATCTCAAGAAAGAAACTGAAGGGCTTATCACACAAGATCAGGCATTAAGCACCAACTCAGTGAAGGCTAAGATCCAGAAACAGAACCTGTCCCTCTATGCTGGATGTGCGGGGCAAAGGATGAAACCACAAACCATCTTGTATGCGAATGCGGTAAACTTGCGAGTTGCAAGTCGAACACAAACATCGACATGACAATGCTGCATGGATCATCCATTGGAAGCTTGCCAAAGGACATGGGCTCGACGCTGCTGACAGGTGGTATGACCAAAAGAAGTGAAGTTCCTCTGGGATTTCAACATACAGACAGACAGACAAGGAAATACAAGCTCATAGGCCCGATCTAGTGTTGGTTAGGTGGGCCAATGCTTTATAATTGACATCACTGTATGTAGCGATACAGGGGTCATGGAAAAGGAAAAGGAGACAATTAATAAATAGCAGGACTTGAGAAGAGAGATGGCTAGACTATGGGACTTCAAGACAACTGTTGTTCCAATAGTGGTGGGAGCCCTGGGCACAGTCACAAACAACGTGTAGAAACATCTAAGCACAATAGACTTCTCTGCCAAGATCAAGCTCCCCCAAAAAGCTGCCCTACTTGGAACGGTGCGCATCCTCAGAAAAATTCTCGAGGCTTGCCCTCGTAGATACGGAACAATCCAGCATAAAATCAAGCCGAGATAAATAATAATAAAAGTAATAATAATAATGATAATAATAGTAATAATAATAGCAATAATAGTAGTATTTATTATTCATTCAAGAAATTGTATCGTCTCCGATTGGTGGAAAGCCATCAAAGGATTCTTGATATTGCATCACTGCCATCGGTTAACTCGCACAATATTATTGCACAGCTTATTATTGCACGCCAGTGTTGCTCCTCATAGATATCATTTAATATAAATAGGCTGCGCCCCAGCAGATTGCCGAAGCTTCGTTTTATTTTCTCACTTCACATGCTGCATGTCCAAAGCACTGAAGTCCCCAGCTCAGAACTGCAGTGCTTTGGACATGGCGGAGACGTTTGCGTATCTATTTTATGATGTCTGTGTCCTCTCCTCTGTTGTTCCAGACAAAATGGCTGGCCGCTTTGAAGTCTTTCTGAATATAGGAAAAAGTTGTGTTTGGTGAAAAAAACCTAAAAAATATGTTCTTACCATCAAATACTTTAATTCCATATTTTGTTGCTCTTTGTGTTTAGAATGAATCAGAAATAGGGTGCTAACTGCATAGCATGCTAACCTCGTAGCTCACTGATGCTAACTGACTGGCAAGCAGCTTAGTAACATGACTGTCTGTTGTATTGTGAAGAAAAGGACACATTCAAATACATTAATTAATTTCATCTACTAGCTGCGACTTCATACAGCTTTTTAAAAATTTTTATTAAAATTATCTGAACAAAATATACATAGTAGCTAGCATGAGCGTCATCCTCTTCACCCTCTTCCTCTTTGCTCCCTCACAAGCCTCTTCCAAGTACTTAGCTCCACCTAGTGGCAGGAATAATTAACACATAAACACACACTGCCTACTTATATATTTTGTCTGAATATTTTGGGGAACATTATATATATATATATATATATAATTTTTTTTTTAAGCAAAGTATATGGCTTTCATATACAGCTTAAATTGAAGCTAAAGACCACATTTGGCTGAATTCCTCTGAACAGTTTAGGTGGAGTTGCAAACAGAAGAAAAGTGTGATGGACAGACGCAAGACGACTCAGATCCCTGTGTTGCTCCATCTTCACTGGCAGGTGACATGATCTTCAGGTTTTTATGTGCTGCAGTCTAATGCAACTGCTGTTCATGAAACAGTTCTGTTGTCGGGAAAGTGTATGTCCAAGTGATGAACATCCTTATTAAATTAATCCATATCAATGAAATATCTCCAGCTGAAACTAGTACTATGTAAGAATGTGACCTTATCTTTTGGATCCATTTCTACTGGACAACAGGGCATGTCTAGGAAAGCAGTGACTTCACCTCTTGGTTCTAATGTGTGAGAAGGAGAAAGCTCCAACTGCACAGACTCTAGCTGCAAATGTGACAACTGTGGAGGTATTGTGGCTTCATGTCTACAGAATGTGACTGAATCTTATGCAGTAAATGGTGCAACCTTGTGTGTATTTGTTAAATCCTGTGGCTCCCCCTTGTGGAGAATCTTCTGTTTGATAAATATGAGGGAGGGATGGGGGAGGTACAAAACAAGTGTGCAACAAATTCAAGATATGGGCATGCACATTCCATGCCTGTTTGTCATGCCTCTGGTTTATGTGCTCTCAGGTCCACAAAACCAATTCTCACCACTCAGACAATCAACATTTGGGAGTGTCAAGGTCATCTGCGTCCTGTTCAATCAGTGCGTGCAGCAAGCTATTCAAGCTATTAATACATTATTTTAAGAAACATTTTCTCTCTGTATCAGCAACCACATGAACAGGCTGCTTTATTTAAGAGTTAAAAAACACTGTCTAACCATTATTCAGTTTGGCTTTTAAGGCTAACTCTGAATTAATATCAAATCCCACCACTGATTTATTAAGGACTCCGGCCTCTCTGAATAAGAACTCTTTCATGACTTCCCAGTTCAAAAAAAGTATTAGAGCTTAACATTATTATTGACTCTAAATATGATTGCATCCAAGATGTCATTTAGAGCTGTAAATTGCTCTGTTGTGTATAAAGCATTTCTTTTTAGATTGAATCTGTCACTGTTCTCCCCCTGGTTCCCCCATCCCCCATTGCCCATCTGTCTGTTCCATAGCAGAGTACAGGGAGGCAGAAGAGCTGTGTCGTGACTGCAGGCATTTTGCCATAAGAGTGGTATATAAAAAAAAAGTCTAAATAACTTAAATTCACATTCGTTTGGGATTTAAGTGGGATTTTTACAACCTCTGCAAATATTTTCTTTGTGTTTCTTGAAGACTCATATTCACGTGTGTGTGTGTGTGTGTGTGTGTGTGTGTGTGTGTGTGTGTGTTTGTGTGTGTGTGTGGAGGGCGAGAGAGAGAGAGAGAGAGAGAGAGAGAGAGAGAGAGAGAGAGAGAGATTTTTTACATAACTCACTTTTAGCCTAGAACATGGTCTCCATTTGTACTCGTCCCCCCCATTTTATGTGACTGGCATGGTTGCCTAGGAAAAAGCAGCTCACAGCACCCCTACCCCCCACCCAACCTCTTTCACGGCCCAACCTTTCTTCTGCGTGCGCACACACACACACACATACACACACACACAATGCCTGTTCAGTATTTGCCATCCCTGCTTGCTGCCTTTATACTGCAACTGAAGTGCAAGAGAAGTATATTCAAATCGGGTAGTTTGTTACTAACTGTTTAATATAACGTAACTAGTCATAGTCTTGAGGAATAATGTTTTGATCCACAGAACACAAGGACAGACAAACAAGACAAGATGAAGGTGAAATATCCAGATATGTGGTATATAGGGTGGAAATACAAACTAAATAACTATACTTTCTGCTGCTTTATTTAGGAAAGGTAAAATGAACCAGGAATTAGACCAGGAATTAAACTTCAGCACTACAGACATCAAAGGACAGACTACTGATCAATCCAAAAACAGCCTTCAGTTGTGGAATGCAACAAGAATTAACATTGCTTCCAACTGCAAAATTAAAAATTTTAATGTTATTTGTGATGGGAAAATACCTTTGGTCTATTGATTTCCATATCCCATGGAAGGTCATATTCATACGTATACTTAATGAAACCCATAACCTGCAGGAACAATATGTAACAATCTTCTGGAGAGGTGATTAAGGTGCAAGATGAGAGAAAATTTAAACTGTGCAGAATGCTAAAAGTTGTAAACCTTTAACAATGCTTACTCTTATTTTAACCGGTGGTCTAGTTTAAAGAGTGTTTTAGGTCCTCTGGGTGAAACTAATTAACTAATTTAAGAGTGAGAAAAGGGAAGTTGCAGTTGAACAAAGAAATCCAAGACACCATATTATGTTGACTGTATACCACCCCATGATGTTCCCTACTAATCAAAACTAATCTGAACTCTAAAACATCTTTCTGAGGGTTCTTAGACTTTAAAGGTTTCAGTCCTAGGTAGCTGTACAAGATGCTCTTTTTCTTTAAATACCCTGTAGTAGAAACAAGAATTTGATATGCTTTATATTGTACTCATTTTAAAACCTGTTTGAACCGGTAGCAAGATAACTCCAAATGTAATATTCTGGAAAGCACTTAGTTGAACATATTCTTATGATTATTAAAGGTCTTTATGTCATTATCTGCAGGAATGTTAATTTCCATAATGAACATCTATTTTTAATGATGACAACAACAAAATAGATAGCCTTTGACATATCTAAAAATGAAACACATTCTCACCACCCTGCAAAGTCTCATGCATACAGAAATGTAAAGGAACACTACATAGAATGGGAGAGAGGTTGAGGTCAGAAATGCAGGGTCAGTGTTAACACTAGCACCTGCTTCTCATGTCAGATGAGTTGAGCTAACAGGCTTCTCATGTTTTCCATTTGTTGCTGCCTGAAATACATAAAGTATCCTGAGGGTTCTGTTCTGCTCAACTTGTAGTACATTTTTTCCCCCAATGTCTAATGTGTTTGTCATCCTTAGACCTGTACTTTATACTTTTTATGTATTTATAAACAATGCTTTCTTAGGCCTGAGTATTGTTTCATCAGAGTATTAGGAAAAAATATAGTTCTAGGAAACAGGTTGATTAATGTAATATTAGTGTGCCTCAGTACATTGAACTTGTACATGCCTATATAAAAGTGCTGTCTATTAATACGATTATGGAAATACAAAGAAAGACAGATATCTCTAGCTTCTGGAAAACCCAGATGAAAGTATGACATGAGCCACCAAGAGCCATTTTTGAAAAATAGCCACTACAAAAGAATGTTCAAGTATACTTCTTTGTTTAATGATGAACCTTGAGGAATGTTTTAGGGGTACGTTGTCTTCTACTTTTTTATTGTTAGGTGTTGCAGAACATTTCACATATTGGGTACACACAAAATTCTACCAGGGAATCTAGTCAGTTTAAAGAAAACCTACATAAAACCTTTTACTATCAACATAAACAACATAGACTTAACTATGCTACAATATAACACTATATTTATTATGCTACATTGAAACCATAGCAAGTAGCAATAAATTCTCCAGTTTTGTATAAGACTATTTGTTCTTTAAAATGGGAGCTGTTTGACCCCCACTTATCACATACAGCTGTTCATCAGGCTCTGTGGATATAAAGACTAAAGCAAAGCCCCCGATGTAATGCCACAATAAGGGATTTGTGGATCCTCTTTTGCTTATGTCTGTTTTTTGTTTTTTTGATCTGATTAGTAAATACCAAAAGAGTTCATGACTACAGAAATGCATAAAAAAAATAGATTATTTCAAGTTTTCAAATTAAATTCGTCTCGTGGTTATTGTATTGGTAAATTCTGATTTTCAGGAAAGTCATATTTTCCATTCCAGGGTTTTGTTGAAGTCAATAACTTTGTTGCTCTTTAATCCCTGATTGTGGCTTTTGGTCCTAATAAGCCTGTACAAGTAGTTTATGTAATACATTATTAGCTAAATATTTTGAATAAGTTTTCTTACCTAAGAAGGTCTTGACAAACTTGTGTAATACAGCAAATGTAGCATTTATACTATATTAATTTTATACACAACAACCGGAGAATGCTACAAAAAAATAAAATAATAATAATAATAACAACAACAACAGACTGGAATACCATGATGTGCCATTAACCACACACTGTGCTCAATACTGCAGGTTTGTTATGTAGCGCTGAAACTGCACCCACTTTCCTCCTTGGTCAATAGTTTTTATTAGAAAAATACCTCCAGGGTATTACATATTTTAGCCATCATGATATACTATATCCTTCTTTATTAAAAGTTTGTTTCTACACATTAGATTTCACTACAATTAAATATTATTATATTTAAATGTCTATGAAATTACATGCATTTGCATATTGTTTTTTTTTGGGACTATTTCCAAATTTTATGACTTCAAATTAATTTCATAGGTTCTGACCAAAAATATAAATGTAAAGTGCAAACAAACACTTGCCCTCAAGTCACTTCCTGACATCAGTGGAAATGTTTACATTGCTATATGTTCCATTTTTTTTTTGTAAAGTTTGTCTTAAAATATATTACTAAAAAAACTTTACCACAAGAGGACTGCTATGTTTGAAGGCATCATATTAAAAAGCATTCTGGATTAACTACACTAAAATAGATGCTAGCATCTATAATAAATTAGGGTTGCATTATGACGTTTACTTTATAAAACATGCAGACTATTGTTACTAATGAAATGCCAAGTGACCTTATGATCTTTTTCCACTGTATAAAGAGAAGCTTCATATTCTGACATTCTCTTTTTAAACTCCACAGACATACTTTAACACATGCAAAATAAAATTATTAAAGAAAAAAGAAAATTAAATAAACAAAAACAAACAAAAAAAAAAGACCCAGAGTCTATCATTCAAATTCTAGAACTTGTTTTCTGATACATTATTTTGACTTGCATGACAAAATCAACAGCAACTAAATGTTTTACTTTACCCCAACAGGCCAAGTCTAAGTCATAAACTGTTACTTAATCTTATATCTATGTGTATCTCTATGAATAATATTGTTTATAAAATTTAAACATTCCTAAACCACTAAGCACAAAGAGAGAGGTTCAGATGCAAACAAGAACAGAGCTACAGTATACAATATTAATATATTGCAAACAGACATTTTTTTTTACTAATATTACTAAAGTGACTAGAGTTAGCCAATATCAGTGTATAGCTGTACAGCTTTCACAATATAGCATGGCTAGGTTCACACAAAAACTGCATTGTGGGGGTGTGTGGGTAGGGGATATGGGTGAGAGAGTGTGTGTGTGTGTGTGTGTGTGTGTGTGTGTGTGTGTGTGTGTGTGTGTGTGTGTGTGTGTGTGT
>JBCNYH010000010.1:9476824-9493466 GCA_039654325.1 Tandanus tandanus
TCGGTTTTTTCTTGAAGCCGTTCTTTGCAAGAGAAAAAACAACACATCATGTTGTTGCAAGGAAAGAAAAAAAGAAAAGAAGAGAGTTTGTTTTTTTTTTTTTTTTTTTTTTTTTTTTTTTTTTTTTTTTTTGTCAACTCAGGTTCAAACTGTGTTTAATAAGTAAATGAAAACCCAATACTGCCATTGCATTATTGTCCACAAAGACCAGATATAAACTTGTGTGTAAACTTAATAAAACATACATGGTACTGCAATTTGTAACTGCCTACCCTATTTTTATATTTGTGTCTAAATAAAATGTAACCATGGGGGCCATTTTGTATCACATACTTAAATTTTCTTAGCAGTTCCTCGTGCTAAGTCATGTGTCCTGTAGTTGCAGTGTGTTTGCACAATAACGATTAAAAAAATAAAAGAAATGCATACATTCAAATGTGTTTACCATTAATTACATTTTTATGTTCTTAACCAAGACATGGCAAAGCTTTAATGGAAAATTAGTCAGGCATGGATACTTTTTCTGGTTAATGAATATACTAAATATATGTGCTATATAGGTAACAAAGAGAATTATGTAACAGCATAAGAGTCTATCACACCCGCATGCCTTTATATAATTTTACTTTATTTACGCATGACTTTTACTTTATATAATTTCTTAATCTCATCATTAATGCTTAGCTTCATGCCTTTTTGGTGAATCTTTCCAACCAGACTTCCATAATTTAAAATTGTCAGCTCACAGAAAAAAAATTAAACATTTTGCTGCTGATTTTTTATTGGTAGCATTTTGAACTTCAAACATCTTTTTTAATTCTGAATCTACTACTCACACTGACAATTTTTTAATCAGTAACTGAATTACATATGACTTTTAGACACATAGACATATAAAATACAAATTTACTCCAATATTGTTAGTGACCATGTTTCCCTTTACATCACTTCGAAATGACACCACTTGCATTTTTTACAATGTATTTTAACAAATTGCTACTAAAAGATCCTGAGTTTGACATTTGCATGAGGAAACACAGAATAATCTAGAGGAGCACTCACAGAATGCAAGATACATCCACCAGTGGATAATGGATCCATTATCCGATATGGGTACTCATTTTAACTACCCATTTGCTCGTCTTGCGATATGTTCTATAGGATGTGGACATTACCAAGTTCACGGGAAAAAAAACCCTCTCTTCTGAAGGTTTTCAAAGGTCACTCAAGGTTTGAAAGTCTAATTTGAAAGTCCATATACGTGTTCCTATTTATGTTCCATAGTAACAGCATGTCTGTCGGCACTTTGTGGGCTTTGAATTAACTGGTCTCTCTATTTGAACAAAGGTGGTGATAGGTCTAGTTAATTCTCAGATTCCCAAATTTTCCAACCTTGCTCTGACCTTCAACTTTGACCCAGATTTTCCAAAATCAAATCATCTCTGGGACTCAAGAAGGGTAGAGTTTATTGAAGTTTAGTGAACATCTGTGCAAAGGTGTGGTCAGGACTTTGTTCACAGACAAACCGACAAACCAACTCATAAACAGCAATTACAATCATTCTTCCAAAATGCCGTTTTGGGCAGAGGTAATAAGGATTAAAGGATGATTATTGTCATTGTGAAACATGTTGTACATGAAAGGGAATAAAATGAAGAATTCAGGTCCCAGTAAGTAACAATAATAATAATTTAAAAAATTAGGTACAAACCAGAAGTGCAATCTCATTCACTCTCACTCATTTGTTGAATCACTTAATCCTATTAGGGTTGCAAGCCTATCTCAGCCAAATTGGATGAAGGCAAGGTACACCCTACACAGCTTGCTAAACCATCACAGGGACAACACACACATCCATACACACTCACACCTTGGGGCAATTTGGAACAGCCAGTTCCAATTAAAGTGAACAAACATAAAAACCAAGAAAACTCAATTTTTAAAACAAAAACTTGGTTATTAAAATTTGGTAGTAAATAAACTTGATGAACCTATCTACAAAGCTGCATTCTTATATATAAAAATACATTCATACATGGTATAGCTGAGGCTTTAAGTAAAAATGTCAGTACAACGGTCTGTACTCTATTCAGGATAGAAAATCCAGCTAGCTGCTGTAATCTTAAGACTAATAATAATAATGATGATGATGATGACTGATGATAATAATAATAATAATAAAATTGTCTCATAATTTATATGCTCCTATATAGTTTTTTGTAAAGCACCTTTGACTGCTTTTTATTTGTTTGTTTGTTTGTTTGTTTTTCACTGGAAAAGTGCATTATAATGAACAAGGTTTCCAAATGTACTTTTTTTTTCATTACTGGAGTAGTACCATCAAGGGTACATCTTTTTCTACTGATAGTCTGTATCTTTTATCTAATACGGTTCCTGATAATGCTTTTTAGAGTGAGAGAAGCGAGAGCTATAAAAATGGGCTCAATTCATCCATCCATATGATTTGTTAATGTGATAACTTTGGAAGGAAATGACATAGGATTACCAAATTTGGTGTATGGGTTCCCCCTCAGGTGCCAATAGGGTGGGATTCTACATGGGTTATGGTCAATTTTTAGGTTAAACTATAACTTTACATTATTTTCAAAGGTAAATGATACATAGTAATTGTCAAAATGATGTACCTTTAATGGTATTGAGTGTATGAGTTACATATGCATAATAGAGTGTATGAGATATGTTTGATATCTTCTATCCACCTTATTAATTACTCAAAATGCCTTTTGAATTCCCTTATGTTTACAGAGATTTCCTATGGATCACAAGAAAGTTATCTTAAATTAAATTAGAAACGTAGATACATAAAGCATGAAAAAAAAAAAAAAACATTTGTACATACCACTATTGCCAAACAATTATAATTAGTATCTTACCTGAAGCTTGACACCTCCATAAGATTAGGATAATGAAATAAAGTCTCCATGGAAAAGACATAATGACACAAATTAAAATTACAGTAAGACACGTACACACACATGCACACACCAATGTGCACCTAAACCAACCAAATTCACAGTGTTATAAAGGTACAGAGTTTTGACAAAGACACCATCCTTTATGATTGGGTGAACTAGAATTGGTGCAGTAATTATGTAGTAAAGATTATGACATGCTTTAACACCACTCCCTTGTCACCATCATACACCCACCACATGCTTGCTCACGTTTAAAAGACTTCCTGAAATATGTAAGTCTAGAAAATACTGTACAACAGAAAAAAATGGGAATGTGGATTATTCAGGATAGGCATCCATTAATTATCTTTATAATATATTCACTGGGGTCACAGGGGAACCTGAAGCCAATCCCAGATAAGAGGTGGTATACCCTAAACAGGTCGCCAATCCATTGCAGGGCTAATACAGAAACAAACAACAGTTCACGCCTATGTGCAATTTAGAGTTGACAATTGACCTAATGTGTTTGTATTTGGACTGCGGAATGAAACCAGTGCATTCAAAGTAAACTCAGTCAGGCACAGGGGTCACCGGGAGGCTGGAACCTGTATCAGACGTGCTGACTTCTATGCCACCATGCCACCCTATACTGAACTAAATTATACTAAATTAGTATATACTACACTGGAACTGTGTGATATAATTGGTCCACTAGCTTGAGATTCAAAAACATTATTTGAAGTTAATATCGCTTGAATCAAAATGATGGGCACTCATAGTGTGTCACGGTCACTGGGGCTGGGGGGGGCAGTGATCATTATCACACTTTAAAATGAAAAAATAAACCATGAAAATTTTGTTTTAGTAAGCTTTTCTTGTGTTTTCATGTAGTCTATACTAAAACACATTTACTGCGTGGTTTATCTTCGTTTCATTAGAATAATTAACATTTTTTAATAATCAGGCTGAACAGACACTGTTAGTTACACAGTGGTAGCTCAGCTTGAAGCATGGAGCTCACTGGACATGCTTTTGTCATAGTTAAAATATGTAAATATGAACTAAAAAATCTTGTTTTACTTACTGCTTAGACTTTTAAAGTGAGTTAAAGAGGCACCTGCTTTTTACTTCTGTTCCCATGTATTTATTCATTCATTTGCCAAACAACTTAATCCTATTAGGGTCTATATGCTAACTACTACGCCCATGTGCCACCTGGTTCCCTTGCAGTATATACTAAAATTTAAACAGGCTCGGGCCAGGTTGGAATGGAAAAGTCAAACTCCAGATCTCAACCCGATTGAGATGCTGTTGTGGGATCTTAAGAGAGGTGCACATAAACAAATGCCCTCAAACAACAATGAACTACAGCAATGTTATAAAGAAGAGTATGACTGTACTAAATGTTATAAAGAAGAGTATGACTCTTAAATATATAAAATTTTATAATTTATCTATAAAATGTTTTTAATGATGTGCATTGCCTGAATGAGAAGGCATTACACACACACACACACACACACACACACACACACTGCTCTTTGACTAATAGTCAATGGTTAATTTATGAGCTGATATGACGAGAAACCACTTTTAATGCAGTACTGGGTGTTTCTTAAGGGCAAAGTCTTACACATAGTACACTGAAGATAACAAAGGATGAACTATTATCTCTGTAATAATCTGTCCTGTCAGTAAGTGCCTGCACTTGCTATTGATAACTCATATTCACATTGTTTCCCAGCAACATCATGTTATGGAAATGCCACTGCTGGCAAAAGTGTGATCATTCTGAAAAGTGACTATCATACATTAATAGACTGTTTTGGTGTAAAATAATACAGCTTTACAGCCTCTTTGTTTTTAGCTTTGACATACCAAATAAATAAGTTACACACCTATGGATTTTGTGTCTTATTAGATAACATCCGCTTATCTTTGTTTTACAGACAGATTTCCAACCGTTTCAAAGACCTAAAAAGATCACTTCACCTGTGTTTTCTTTGTATCTAACAAAAATGCAAAAGCTCAAAGACTTTTTATTTTGTTGGTTTAAATAAACTAGTAAACTTCATAATCTGTAAAAGAAGTTTGAGATAATTTTAAATCATTGCCAGTACAGTACAGAGGAGCCATACAAATGACACACTATTATAGAGGAGAACAAGGGTTTCTTCTTGCTATAAGGGTAATACATAATGATATTGTTCTGTATATGTTTTCTCTGTGTTCACATGGGTTTCTTCCCTGATTCTCCAGTTGCACATGGTCCCTGGTTCGATCTTGAGCTTGGGTTACTTTCTGTGCGCATCTTCTCCCAATGTCTATATTCTTCTTTAAATGGAGTGTGCCATGAATACATTTGAAAGTGTCACATTTTCCTCTTGTATTCAGCACACCTGAGTCTCGTTCTCCGCACTTCAAAGTTTCTAAGGTAGCAGAACTACAACACATCTACAACGCACCACAGGAGTCTCAGTAAGCAGAGTGCAAGAGCGGGTGATCAGGCTCCACATTAAATCCATCAGGCATATAATGGAGAAGAATATAAATTACATGGCGTGAAGCATTATATGTGTATCCTGTGCATTCGCTAAATTGCCAATCTTGTCTATGACCTGTTTTGCTTCTCGTTCTCATGCCTAACCTATGATACTGCCTGCCTTGTGTATGATCTCTGCCTACCTGTTCTTTATTTTAATGCCATGGCAATGCATCATCTGTCTGTCCGTCTAGCATCCGGCCACAATTTTTAATTTTCAGATTTTGATTTTGCTTGTTTTATTTGATAGGTCTAAGTGTGGACTTTCATGCTTTTACACAGAATTTTGCAAACTTTTTTGCAGAAAATTTATACAAACTCTTTCAAAATCACAAAAAGTGCTTCTTCTCCTTTGTTCCTTGACCAATTTGTATTCTGTTTGCTTCATCTGGCAGAGCTAGGTGGACCATTATAGTGGCCCATTATATAGCTTTGTGCTGTTCTGTTCACTTCCCACAGATCTTAACATACATTTTCCCCTGTTTGTTCCTTTTAAATGTTTAGAATTAATAATTTAGAATTAAAAATGTTTATTGAAATTTACCCATCATGTTTGCTCTCATAAATATATTTATCAAATGCATCACAACACAAATAAGTAAAATTCAGTGATGCTTTTGCCTATAAATAGTCACTCAAATACCTGTACTTGCTAAAAATTGCATATTTTTATCTTGTATGGTGCCAGATGAGCACTATGTCATTGATGTTTTGCGTAACTATAAGTAGAGGCTCTGTGGCTTGTTATTTACAAGTGTAACCAATGATGTTATATTTTTGTTGATAATTTCGACACTATCAGCCAATGGAATTGATTTTTATGATTTATTTATTTTTTTATTTTTAAATTCTGATGGACACATATAAACGTAGGCAGGTACAGAACCTCATTAGCCAAGATAGCTGCGTGCAGAAATGCAGCGGCCTCGTCGGCTCACAACAAGCAGAGATTGAAACAGGCCAGCCTTACACCACCCATCCTCACCACCTTCTATAGATGTGCTGTGGAGAGTGTCCTGACAAACTGTATCACTGTGTGGTTCGGGAGCTGCAGTGCCCAGGATCGCAAGGGCCTGTAACGCACTGTGAGAACAGCTGAGAGAATCGTCTGGAGGGCCCCACACCTCCATCCAGGACCTCTTCCTTTCACGCTATGTGCGCAGGGCCTCTGTAATCACTAAAGACTCCACACACCCCTCTCATGGACTGTTCGACCTCCTTCCATCAGGAAAGAGGTTCCGGAGCATCAGAACCCACACCACCAGGTTCTGTAACAGCTTAATTTCCCAGGCAGTCAGAGCCCTGAACTGCCACATACACATGTACAACATGATGCCTCCAGTGTGTGCGCCAACATGCATGTTGTGATGTGTATATATCGATATATGTAAATATGTATACTGCATATATGCATGTATCTATATATATATATTTGTGTATATGTTACATATGTAATATATATTTTTATATTATTATTATTATTATTACATATACAGTTTACTGGTATTGGTATTATTATTATCACAATGTATGCATGTGTATATACCATTACGAGCCACCTTGTTGTATACTGTTCTCCCACTAGTCACTTTACTGTCTGCTCATCGCAGTTGCACATCCTCATTGCACGTTTTGTATTTGTATATTGTACAATTCTTAGTATAATTTTAATTCCTGTTTTATTCTATTTTACTTAGTTTTACTAAGTATTTTACTAAGTTTACCTCAGACTTTTCCACATTTTGTCACATGACAACCACAAACATAAATATATTATTGTTTATAACTCCAGAGGAGCTGCAGTAAGCCACAGCTCAGGATGAAGAATCTGTCCACAGAACAACTATTTGTTGTGCACCGGACAAATCTTCCCTTTATGAAGGAGTGGCAAGAAGGAAGCCATAAGAAAGAAATATGGGGGACACAAAAAATGTGGGAAATGGTGCTCTGGTCAGATAAGACCAAAGTTTAACTTTTTGGCCTAAATACAAAAAGCAATGTGGCAGAAAACTAACACTGCACATCACCTTGAACACCCCATCCCCACCGTGGACAGCATGGACAGGGAAGCTGGTCGGAGTTGAAGGGGAAATGGACAGAGCTAAATACAGGGCAATTTTGGAATCTTCTATTAGAGACTGCAAAAGTCTTAAGATTGGGAAGGAGGTTCAGCCAGAGCTACAATGGAATATCCCAAAAGACTTGCAGCTCTAGTCATAGCGAAAGGAGGTTCTACAAAGTATTGACTCGGGGGGGTAAAACACCTTTACGTTTGTGGTTGTAACGTGACAAAATGTGGAAAAGTTCAAAGGGTATGAAGACTTTTGCTGTATATGGAAACAATGAAAAGCAAACTAAAATGAGATTTTTGTGATTTTAAACATGACACAGACAAGTCAGATGAGCTGTGCACTTTGACCTGAGTTAGTGCTATGGAGTGTTAAGCATACTCATTCAGCTGACACACAATGTTGTGCAACATTACTATGACATTGCATAATGGTCATAATTTGGTTGGTTGTACAAAACCTTATCTGAACACCGTGACAATGATAAACCATAATGTTTATCGAGAACACTGAGTTCATACCTTTCATGCACAAGATTGTTTTGACGCCAAAATGTTGCATGCATTCAGGACCCTAATACAGGGCCATCTAACCTGAAACAAAGACTGCACATGCATACTGGTGACCACAGTACAGTCCTTACAAATTAAAGTTACTGTAATATCTTCAGACAACCTTTATATGACACCTTTTATCACACATTTTATGCAACATTGTTAAAATATACATTTTTAGCTGGGTACATACTACACAGGCACACAAGAAAACCAGCTCTGTAAAGATGTTTGTAAAGGAAATTTAAGAAAACAGAATAAAACGAGATTTTAGCTTATATTTAATTATCTTAGCTGTGACCAAGCGGTTATAATTTGTATTTACTTATTTTAACTGTTTAGAGTAGCTGTGTGCTTTGAGACACGCTAATGGAGTGGAGGTCTGTATGTGTGAATGATTGTATGTGTGTTGGGCCTGCAATGGTCTGGTGAGCTGTTCAGGGTGTACTCCGCCTTCGCCCAGAGTCGGCTGAGATGGGCGCCAGCCTCCCCGCGACCCTAATTAGGATTAAGCAGCTTAGAAAATGAATGAATGAATGAATGAATGAATGAAATTGTATGGTATGTCCTCTTTAATAAACCAATAACAATTAAAAGTAAGTTTTGAATAAATTTATTTATTTATTTATTTTGCTGCTTAATGGTCCTATGCCTAGTAGTTGTGTATGCTCACTACTGATGTGTAAGGATGGATTAAATGTAGAGGTCAAGATGTGTGTGTGTGTGTGTGTGTGTGTGTGTGTGTGTGTGTGTGTGTGTGTGTGTGTGTGTGTGTGTGTGTGTGTGCACGTGCGCACGTGCGCACATAGGTTTAATCTTTAATTTTCTTTATTATGGGAAGAACTGCTTGATCAAACAAAATGGTCACACCTTTACCAGTAAGCTGACTCCCAAACTCTCTTACACAATTCAATTTGCATAAAAGGTTTCAGTATGTAACATAAGTGTAACTCTCAGGACTGGTGGTCATTCTTTTTCATAGGACTTCAATGTATACAGCTATGGAAAAAATGAACCTAACCCTGTGTATGCCTCTGCCCTGTATCACTAGTTGGGAAGCAATCATGTGATACATTCACTGAGCTTGTGAAACCTTGTTTACTGTTTACTGTGCCCAATCTGTTACTAGAGATGTTGACCTTTGTTCTATGTACCTGGTTCTCAAATCCTGAATTGCCAGTGATATTCTGTCTGCTGCATCACTCATCCATGCCCATTTATCCAATCTGAACTGTACCTGTCAGTCTAGATTTGTCTTCCCATGTTGTTTAGCAGTACAGAAATAAACCACATTCTGCACAAAAATATTGTTTCTGTGTGTGTGTGTGTGTGTGTGTGTGTGTGTGTGTGTGTGTGTGTGTGTGTGTGTGTGTGTGAGACAATAGTCAAATCAAATGGAGGGACCAAAGGGTTAAGATTTCTCTCCAAACAGCAAGAGAGAGTCTAGAATAAGGGGAATGGTTGAAAGAAGCTTTTCTAGCATGCTCAAAAAGCAATAAAATTTGCTTGTAAAATAATTTGTCTAGGGCGGGACAGTGGCATGGTGGTTAGCATGTACACCTCACATCAAGAAGGTCCTGGGTTCAAGTCTTTGGCTTTTCGTGTGGAGTTTGCATGTTCTCCCTGTGCCTGCATGGGTTTCTTCTGGGTACTCTGGCTTTCTCTTATGCATATTGGACTAACTGGCTGTTAGTCTAATATGCATAGGAGTGCCCCTAGGTGTAAGTGTGAATGTTTATGTGTGTTGGCTTTGTGATGGACTGGCGAGCTTTTCTGGGTGTACCCAGTCTTCGTACAGAGTCACGACCCTAGTAGAATTAAGCGGTTTGGCAAATGAATGAATTTCAATGAAATACAATTTGGGTTGCGTGGTGGCTCAGAGGTTAGCACTGCCACTTCACAAGAAGGTTCTAGGTTCCAGTGCTTTTCTGTGTGGAGTTTGCATGTTGTCCTCGTGCCTGCATGAGTTTCCTCTGGGTGCTCTTGTTTCCTTCCACAGTCCAATTGCATGTAGATTAGAGCAACTGGATACTTTAAATTGCCCCTAAGTGTGAGTGTGAATGGTTGTGTGAGTGTCGGCCCTGGAATGGTCTGGCGAACTGTTCAGGGTGTACCTCATACCCATCCCGAGCCCAGGTCCCAGTTCCATAATGATTACATCTTGGTCACCACATGGTGGCAGTGTTTAGTTTCCATGTGCAAAAGTAATTATGGAGGATTTAATTAAATTTTTATTGTTGCTATTCATTCATTTGAGAGACATTGCTGGCCTTTGATAACCCAGTTGGCTACACTGGGGGGACAGCAGTGACAACCCAGGGATAGTGAGGCCTGAACCCCCAACCTTCGGATCAGTAATCTAGCACCCTACCACCGGGCCACCACTGCCCCTTGTTGTTGTTGTTGATATTATTATTATTATTATGCGCATTTAAAAAAGTTGGACACACAAACACAAGATCGCCGCTGCTCGGTATATCGCGTGTATTCGGAACGTGCCGAAGTTGCCGCAATCTTACCAGAGACTGGTTACACTTGACAACTAAGCTTTATAAGCCTAAACAAGCTTGTAAACAAGCTGCAGGATTGAGAAATTTTGCTTTGTTTTGCCATTTAGTTTGATTGTTATACATGCTGGTAAAATACCATGATACAAGTAAAATGAAACAAATATTTAGACTTTCAGTATTTAATTTTTCTTTTTTTTGAAAAGAGAAGAAATAATAAAAAATACAATTATTCTGTAGATACAGTACTTACTAATGAAATGTTATTCCTTGCGCTTTAGAGATACTATTTCAATTGTTGTAGAAAGGTGAGACAACATTAAAAGCATCCATTTTATTGGAATGGTGGATTTTAGTCCTTGGTAACATGGCAGCCATGTAAAGGCACGTCATGCGGAGGTCTTGTCCGGTCCTGTGTTTGTGTATGGTTGGACACACCTACCCATTCATTTTAATTAGAAGGTGTGTCAAAACTTGATTAGTAGAATAAGTATTATGAATTTATAAATACACTTTGTGTTGCTTGCTGTATTAAAATTGCACGTGTGAATCAACTCTTTTTCGACTAGAATTTTAATTTGATTACTTATTTGTCTAATACCATGGACACTTACTATGAATTGGAACTAAATTAGGAGAGAGAGATTGTGTCCACAAAGTTTGGTAATAGCTTTTGATCAGCAAACGGCTTCAATTACATTTACATACCCTATTACAGATTCTCTCGCGCAGGCTTTTTCTCCTCTGTTTCTATGTATGTTTTCTATCTCTCTCTCTCTCTCTCTCTTTCTCCCTCTCTCTCTCACTCTTGCTCTCTCTCTCCTTGGCTTGTGCATGTGTAGTCAGTTGTCTTGGTGCTGATGGTGCAGGAACTACAAAATGCATTAAGGCAGATTAACTTCTTGCGCTTAAGACACTGAAATAGAGCACAGTGTAGCCACTGCCATGCTTTTTACAACAGTAATATTGGAATATGTTCAAACCACACACAAAAGAGGTATTAGCTTGTAAAATGGGGTAAAATATTCATGCACATCTATAAAATTTGAATAAAAAAAACATGATGCATTTTGAAAATAAAATCACATGTGGCTTCTTTAATAACCTACTATCACTTCAGTCTGCAAAATCTTGGGTGTGTTTTTGCACTAATGGAAGAACATCCTGTTGTTGGAGGCTCGCTCTCTCTCTCTCTCTCTTCAGTCCTCTCAGCATTCTGCTTCTAATTGGTAATGGTGGTGGATACATCAAGCAGAATTAATTCTGGGTATAAAGAGGGGGGTTGGCACCATAAGTCAGAATATGCAGAGGCACATAATCAATCTCTTAAGTGTTTAGACTTTGAGGAATATTGCAAGCAACCAAGCTATCGTGATTTTTTTTGTAAAATCTGTATGTTCTGTAAGGTAGGTGTGCTTTATATGCTTGCATGCTCATGTAAATGTTTTTCAAATATTATTCTTTATTAAGATGAATCTGGTTAATGAAATGCTTTGGTATAATTGAATGTATCTAATAGCAGTGGCCCCAATCAACATTTTTTAGGGATTCTGTTCTTAGAAAATTTTTAATAATTCCTATGAAGTGATTTAGATGAAGATGAGTCAGTATCAAACAACAGCATTCTACTGTAAACATGATTACACTTCAGCTTTCTTTTGATTAACATCTAGATTCAGATCATATATCACCATATTTCATTCATTCATTTTCTGAACCACTTAATCCTAATTAGGGTCGCGGGGGAGGCTGGCGCCCATCTCAGCCAACTCTGGTCGAGGGCAGAGTACACCCTGGACAGCTCGCCAGCCAATAACAGGGCAACCACATTTCATTGTCTTGATAATTGTTTGTTTCTATCTTCTCTGTTTGGGGCATATCTATAATGATCTATCATGACATATTTTTGACAGACAGACACTCACTCACTCACTTTATTAATCCCAGAGGGAAATTCATAGTGGTGACACCACAACATACTTTTAATGTAGTCTATGAAAACAAAATATCAGCTGTGCTACAAAATATTACAGGATCTCAACGGATATTGGTTCAATTAGTTTAAACCTTTTAATACATTAAAACAAAAAAATCTCCTACTTATTTCCATTAGCCATCCATCACAATTACATTCCGATTCAACAGCTTCTTTGGTTACATTATTAAAAAGTATACTGACAGCCATTAAAAACTTTGAGAGAGATGTGGCTTTATTGATGATATTACTCGGGCACTTGAGAAAATGATGGGTTGTCATTTTGTCACACATCATTGCACATGTGTAGGTCACTTTGCAAAAGTGGACCACATGCAGTTTGAGGAAAACACAATGTGTATCTGCACAATTTGAGGTGTGTTTTGGAAAGCCTATATAAAAGCTCACAAATGTCCATTATTGTTAGTCTAGTGCAACAACGTGAACAGCGTCTCTGGGCAATGGGTATGGTGGAGGCCAGTTTAAGCTTCGGTGAGGTAGCGAGGCGTATGGGCTACACAATCCACCATCAGAAACCTGATTGACCGCAACAACGTGACATGGTCAGCTGACGACAGGCCACGTCCAGGGCGAGAGAAAGTGATGACTCCTAAACAGGACCGCTACATCTGGTTGCAGCACTTGCGGGACTGTTTTCGCCATGCTGTATCATCGCAAATCACCGCCTGTATCAACGCAAACGGAGGCTATACCTGATACTGACTGTTGTGACTTTCATTTTTTCAGGTGCCATTTTATTTTGTTGTTTTTAATGTTCATAATTTATTAATGACACTTTTGTTTGTTGTTGTTTTTTTAAGCCAAAATGCCAAACAAATTATCCATATTACAAAAATCCAGTTTTGTGTACTAGAATAAAAATTATGATCTCAAAGTTTTTAATTAACTGTCAGTGTACATTATGCACCTGGTACCCTCGACATTCTGTCCCAAGGATTAATCTGTGACATCCATCTTGCCTTCGTTGCATAATTGTTAAATGTCCAGAGATAGCAAACCAATCAGATCATGCCATTGTCAAGTAGGATATTCAAAATAAAAAGGCTGAAGCCTATCTCAGCTAACACTGGGCAAAGGCACAGTACACCCTGAACAGTTCGGCAGACCATCGCAGGGCCAACACACTCAATCATTCACAGTCAAACTCACACCTAGGGGCAATGTGGAACAGCCACTTAGCCTAATTCGCATGTCACTGGACTGTGGGAGGAAACCGGAGTACCCGGAAGGAACCCACACATGCGAACTTCACACAAAAATGCCTGATTAAAGGGGCAATCCACGAGTTGAACCCAGAACCTTCTTGCTGTGAGGCGGACAATGGTAACCACTACACCACCATGCATACACTTCTATTTCGGGAGGTAATCAATTTATGAGAAATTAAGACCTAGTTAAAAGGGTGTAATAGTAATCAAATAATAAAGTAATTCATTAAGAAACGATACATTTAGATTATAGTAAAAGATAAATCAATAAATGTAGATGTCATAAAAATGTACTGTGGCATACTGTCAGCTTTAAAAGTATCAGAATTCACAATTTTTGTAACTTTGTCTGTGCACACTACCACAATAAACTTGAAATGAAGCAGTGACAATGTGATAGAATCATAGACTTTCAGCTGTAATTTAAGGGGGTTAATAACATTACTTTAATCTTTTTATTAATTACAGCCATCTTTAGATAGAGTCCCCATTTTGTGAGGCTCAAGTAATTGATCAGTTGACTAACTTCATGGCCAGTTATAGCAAGTTTCTTGATTATTTCATGACATTTTATGAAGATAAAATGTTTAGAATTGGCTCAAAGTGTTTAATTCGCATTGGCAGCTGTTCATGCCATCGTAATTTGTGTGCCAACAACATATCGATGCAAGTAAAGGAGGCCATCGTTAAGCTGCAAAAACATAGGCCTAGAGGTCCATACCAGAACAGTAACATTTTCTAAAATGCTTGTTTAACTGTTGTTTTTCTATAGCTTTTTTTTTTAAAGCATTTGGAAGACTCTCTTATCCAGAGCAACTTACAGTAATCATTTTTTATACAACTGAGCAATTGAGGGTTAAGGGCCTTGCTCAAGGGAACAACAGTGGTGATAGAACCGCAGACCTTCGGATCAGTAACCCATCGCCTTAACCACTAAGCAACCACTGCCCCCTGGCAAATGTTGTAAATGCAACCCACTCTAAAGTAAACGGCAAACTGGAACATTTAAGTTTTCACAGAAATATACTTAGATATACTTACTTCACAACAATTTGTTGACACAAGCATCATTAGAAACTCATTCAGTTTGAAAAAAACGTGCTTTTTAAACTTTAAAATACGCAAGAGCCATATTGCATCCCTTTCTTAATATTTTTTTGGGATGGCATAATTATGTACCAAAGGTGAGGTGGATCTTGCTGAAGTTGGGACCTTTAAAATGATATAACATCCACTGAGTCTTAAAAAGCACACTAAAATTTAAATTTTCATTTATTTATTAATTTTCATTACACAGGTAAACTCTGTGTGCACCACACAAGCAAAACGAGCTGTTTAACACCCTTTTCAGAGATTTCTTTTGTGGTATAAGACCAGACATACTACCCTTGACATAACGGGCTCATCAATGAGCAATGGGCACCTGTGACACTCAGGACAATTTACTGGTTGGCGTTCCTTGAACCACCTTTGGTTGGTACTTACCACTGAATACCAGGAACACACCCCAAGATCTTTTTTCATTTTGGTTCATTGATGCACGTGCAGAGTGAAGGTTTGTTTGTCTGTTCTGATACCACAGAAGGGCTACTGTAGCACAAACAGCTGAAAGTGTTTATGTTGGATATTTCATAAAGATGTTAGAGCACATAGTTCATTGCAGCTGTGTATGGGCTGCTAAGCCACAAACCATTCAGGTAAGCATTCATTCATTCATCCATTTGCCAAACCGCTTAATGCTACTAGGGACACGTGGAGGCTGGAGCCTCTCTCAGCTGACTCTGGGCGATGGCGGGGTACACTCTGAACAGCTCGCCAGTCCATCACACGGCTGACGCAAGTCTCCTCCACTTTGATTTGGGGTCCTGCATCACCCTGTTAGGGTTTATTTTACCATGACGGAATGACTACATTATCCTGCTTATTAACTTTTGGAATGACAAGGTGACAAACCTCTGTTCCTCATTTTGGATTGACTGATCAGTTTCGGTATTATTTTATTCTTATCTCTAACACTGAGCTTTTATGACATGGGTGGAAAAGTTCAAGACGGTATGATGTGTACTTCATAAGAAATCTGATTACCACTTTTACAGCTCCTGGTAAATGCAGTTATGCATGTGATTGGAATGTAGCACTCACAAAAAAAATTTAATAAAAAAAAAGTTTTTGTTTGTACTGATTCATTATAGTTTTAAAAAGCAAATATACCACTGAAAGCTGTTTAAAATCAGGGGCTCTCGATTCAGTAAAAACACCGCCATAAACAATTCAACTATGCATCAAAATGCTTTTAAATAGTTGTTTATTCCATCATGAGATGACCTGAATATGGCAATTCATGTAATAAAAAAATAATAATAATAATAATAACAAGATGGTATCACCTAATTAATTTGTTGCAGAAACAGCTTGTTCCATGTGAAGTATATGTAAATGAGAACTGGGTGTTTTTTCTCGCGAGAGTTCAGTGCTTTTTTTTGTGTGTGTGTGTGTGTGTGTGTGTGTGTGTGTTCAGTCTCCCCCTATCGACACAGCAGTGTAATACTACTCCAGTCCTATAGCCCTCAGCCGTATTCTCTGCGAGAGAGGCGACATCAAGCGTTTAAAGGGCCGAGGCTGTAATTTAGGTGATTTTGACAGGCGAGGCAGTGATTCTCTGTGCTGTGCTTCCTCACTGCCTCTGCTCTCCTCGACACCCACTCTCATCAGCACGGCCATCATTCCGGCTTGTTCTGCTCAAGGACAGAAGAGAGAAAGCAGGGAAGCGGAAATACCCAAAGCGACTCACCAGCGGCAGTCGCCAGGTACAGTGGATTCAGCTACTTCAACCCCTCGGTTCTGCTCT
>JBCNYH010000010.1:9493565-9513687 GCA_039654325.1 Tandanus tandanus
GCGCGCGCGCGCGTGCCTGTAGTGCGTCTTCACGCGCTGTTGCTTGTGTTTGTTGAGGTTTAAATGTAGCTGCCTTTTCCGAAGCTTCCATTTGATCGATACAGTGTAGTTCCACTTTGAAAATGCTGCTGCACGAGACTTTTTTCCTTCTTTTTCTTTTTTTTATTAATCCGAGACGTTTCCTATGGCCCTTTCCATTTGCAGTGATTTCTCCCCCAAATTGCATTAAAACTATTTATTACCAATGCCATTTTATTATAATAATTTCTTATTCTTTTTATTATTATTATTATTGCTATTAGTAAGAAAAAAAGGCTTGAAATCTCTGCTATGTGTATTGACCACTGTACAGTAGGCTATATGCAGCTTGTGTCTTTCTTGAGGCTAAATGGTCAACTGTGTTTATTCATATGAAGGAACACGTTGAACCTTCGCCCTAAACATGTAAACCTGTGTCTTGTTCCCAGAGGAAGCTCAGAAATCACGCAGGAAGTCTCTGATGGAAGT
This sequence comes from Tandanus tandanus, assembly GCA_039654325.1. Lineage (NCBI taxonomy): Eukaryota > Metazoa > Chordata > Actinopteri > Siluriformes > Plotosidae > Tandanus > Tandanus tandanus. The sequence goes on from JBCNYH010000010.1 coordinate 9,494,073, forward strand.
GCGCGTGCTCGGTGATTTCATTATTTCTGCATGACAGGCTGAATGTGTGTAGATCTAGTGTGTAGTGTCCTGCAGAGATGGAGAGAGAAATCAGGCGGCTCGTGAATCCACCCCGACGCACGCGCACTCGGAAGGCACTGTGCTCTAAAATTAAGTCTTGTTTACCTCGAGCACCTGTCTCTCTCATCCCTTCCAGCTCGTCTGGTCCTGAACTGCTTAATTAGATGGGCACAAGATGCGGCGCCTTCTGGAAAGCCCTCCTATAGGGTGCAGATTTCATGAGCTAACTCTTGGCTTCGAACATGAAAGTGCTGTGCTTTTATACGTCGATATCCTCCATTCTGCATTCACTTGTTTCTTCTAGACTCAGAATGTTAGCAGAACAAATAAAGAAACATCAATTAATTTTTTTAAATCAGTCTTATCGGTATTTGAGATGCTCAAAAATAAACACAGGAGGTTTTTTTTTCAGATATGTTCTTTATAAGCTTCCAAATGTTTGAGTCAGAATGACATTCTGTTCTGTAATTTGTAATTGTAATTGTCTCAGCAATGCTTGTGATCATTTTAATAATCGTTATGTATATGAAAGTTAAGCCAGCTGTGAAATGAAGCACAAAAACGGAAACCTCCCAGTGATTTGTGACTTGATCTGTAGGTCAGTGTACTGTAAGTCATACAAGAGAGTTTAGCCGATGTGTGATTGTATTGGTAAAGTATTATAATTACTGTAGAAAAGTGCTAAGAAGCATTCACTTTATTAAACAGCAAAAACAGATTAGCAAAAACTGTGACCTCACTGAAATAATCGGTAGTAAACAGTTACACCCAAACATGCAGAAACTCTCAAATACTACACATAAACAGAGTTTCAAAATGGAGGTTAACTGGAGGAAAACATAGGAATGCTACAGTAGCTTACTCTGTGTTGTGTACCCTTAGTAGTAGAGCTGGTAAGTGGTTAAATTAGAGTGTTTATTTTTTGATAGATAAGTATATAATGCTGTAGACGTGAAAGTTGTTTTTAATACCCAATACTATCAGAATAGTGTATTATGCCATACAATATCATGCTGACTATATCCTATTGTCATATTGTCCCATTTGTAGCATAGAAGCATGAGGGATATTTTAACATAAGTGTCATGATTGTGTGCATAGATGATACAATGGACAGTATGGCCTCTTAATTCTTATGGCAACCACACACACTATAAGTTACTCTCGTGACAGTAAACAGCAGCAGTGGAAGTAATATTTTACTGAAAGAGTAACTGAAGTAAAAGCCATGTATAAATGCTAGAAAAAGTACAAGTACCTCATAATGAATGATTTCTTGCAAAAGTTCCTAAACTGACACGACTCAACCTGTGCAACCTATCTTTAGTTTTTCTCTGACTTTTCTACCTTTTCTATACCGGTTAACTACAAATTGCTGATGTGCATTTGGTCAACAAGCTATAAGTATCCTACAGTGATAAGCATTATACTTGGTCCTCTGCTGTGCAAGTGTTTATTTTGGAAGAATAGAGACAGAAGGAGCAGGGAAGGAGCATGTAAAAATATGACAGCGCGTATTACAACATGTAATCCCAGGCTGACAGTGAATCCCCCTGTGAACTTCATACACAGATTCCAGGGTCTAATTTGAGCCTCTCTCCCATGTCCTTTTCCATGCTTATTCCCCCCTTTACCCCTGTCTCTGGCTAGCAGCTGTTCTTTTGGATATTAATAAGTCCATTGAGACACATTGACAGTCACCCCTGTTTCCCAGTCCCTTGGCCACCACCACATTCACTCTGTTTTACTGTTGCTTTCAGTACAAACCAAACCAAGAAATCTTTTCTTAAATGGCTATATTGTTAAGGCTAATTTAGCTCTCCCAGGCTAGGGCATTTCTGTGTGGAGTTTGCGTGTTCTCCCTGTGCTTACGTGGGTTTCCTCCAGCTACTCTACTTCCTCATACATTCTAAATACATGCACGTTAGGCTAATTGGCTGTTCCGAATTTCCACTAAGTTTGAATGTGCATGTGAATGGTCTCCCAGTGTTGGCTGAGATAGGTTCCAGCCTCCCCGCAACCCTACTAGGATTAAGCAGTTTGGCAAATGTGTGAGTGAGAGATGAATGAGTAATTTAGCTGTAATCAGTGGCCTATTTAGACCAACCTAAGGAAGATTTACAATTGGCACAGAGGGTAAACAGAAGGCATCAGTAAATAATAACGATAGTGCACAATTTTCTATTAACATGATTTTATAGGACATTGTTAACCCAAAAAATACTTGTCTGATATGAGACACATCATATATGAGAAGTTTCTGGCATGATCGCATGAAACCATGCTATGACAGCATAGTGCTTTGGGGCTGTTTTTTTTTTTTTTTTTCCCCTTTAACTGGAACTGGGGCTTTAGTCGAAGTGGATGGAATTATGAACAAGTCCAAATACCAGTAAATTATGACAAAAGACTTTTAAGACACTGCTAAAAAAGAGGACAAATTTCACCTTTCAACACAACAGCAACCCTGACTTCACTAAAATAAGATGAAAGGTTTGGAATGCCCCATCCAGAGATCAACCTGAATCTAATTGAAAATCTGTGGACTGACCTGAAGAGGGCTATGCACAGGAGATGCCCTCTCAGTCTGAAAGATCTGGGATGTTTTTGCATGAAAGAGTTGCTAAAGATTGCCAAGTCAAGATGTCTCATGCAGATGGGCTCCTACTCAAAAGTAATGAATGCTGTTATAAATTCAAAAGGTGCTTCAAAAAAGTATTTGTTTAAGGGTTTGCATATTCTTGCATATTCTGGTTACTGTACGTTTTGCTTTTTTGTTTACTTACCTTGGTCTTACATTTTACATTATAAAAACCTAACTTTTTAACAGAAATATGTAGAAGTTTTATATCCACTGTAGATAATACACGGATGCATATCTGAACATGTGTTACTTTCACTTAGAAAGTGGCTTTTAAAACTTTTTTTTTTTTTACAAAAATTTTGGGCATTTTCACAGTCTCTTAGAGCAAGCAGTCACAAAGGATTTCGGAGTGGACACTTTTGGATGGACACAAATTCACATGCTTGTGTAATCAACATTTCAGAATCTGGTTCAGATATGTTTTGCTCTAAAGTTACATACCTAGATGTACTTTATAAAAAGTGCATCTGATTGAAAAAAGATAGAAAAATCGGAGTGGACATTTTGGACAGACACTTCCTCGCATGTATTCAGATCTGCCCTGTGCGGAACAAATCGGGGATATTGCCAGCAATGCATAATTTAGTTAAACGACATATGCTTATCTAATTTAGAATGGAAAAATTTTCATGACAAACATCCTCATTTGAGAATTATTTCAGTTGGAATCCTGAAAATATCTGAAGTGAGAAACTCAAATTTGTCCAAAATTTAACTTCCGTGTATATTTTCAAGACAAGCTGATAGTTTTTGTTCATTATCTTTTTATTTGAAGGTACTCCATACTATTGTGTATTTATTCATATATGAAATTTTACATAATATGTACAGATTTTGGAAAAATAACCCTCATTTTATGTATCCCCAGTGCTCTAGAAGACTGTGAAAAGGCTCTTAAGAAAGTGGGGATACATTTGACTGACACAAATTCCAGAAGAGACTGACTTCAGCTGAAGCAGTGTACTCTGTTCAATACATTTTAGGCTTGTTTAAAATCTTCTAACATAATCACAGAATTCACTGTCATGTACCTGTTTATTTGAACTTCACTGGGCATATACGCCAGTACAACCATTTAGCTATTTAAGTTATAACTGGATTTGCACTAGCCACCTTTTCTCGTAAGCTAGCAACCTTTATTTTATTATTTAAAAAATCCATCCAGCTATCAAAATTTGCACAAAAGCAATTTGTTTATCAGTGAATTCATAGACTTTTCATAGCATTGAAACACACTTTATCCATAGGTGTCACAATTAATGAGTTTTTAGCTTATCATGAACTGTTGTCTCCAGCACAGCTGGTCCTCCAAAAGTTACAGTTAACATATTTAAGTTAATGTTCAAATTAATGTCCAAGCGGTGAAACTCTTTTCCAGAGTCATCTGTATTAATTAAATTTTTCCAGCTATGCTGCCCTGCCAGAAAGAAATATTTCACCTCTATTTAAATGAACAAGTGGACATGACAGTTATTGACAGAATTTCAGCTGGCAACATGTTACTTAAGCTTAACTGATGCAGTGAGTACCCTCTAATTTCTTAAACAGCCATGTGAAAAACATATTCCAAAGTAATGAAAAAGATGTTGCTGCCTTTCAGTAAAGTGAAATTATTGTATTATATAAGTAATATAACTAAGAAGATTTCTGACGTTACTAAAATTGGGTTAAGAATTGTCAAACACATTATTGAAGCCTGGAAGGATAGTGCTGAACCATCAAAAAAATCTTGATTGATCATGATCTGGGATCCTGTAAACATTTGGTAAAGTTGAATTAAAGAAAAAACAATAGAACTCACAGCCATGTTAAATAGTGGAAGTATGAGCATTTTAACACACACAATTAGAAGAGAACGCACAAGGTTGAGCCGTCCCGGGTGTATTGTAAGTGTGTTGTAGGGTTTCCATCATAGAAACACAGAAGTGACTGCAGCGCTGTGAATGAGGATCAGTTGCTCTGCATATGGAATAAACCATGACAGAATCTCATGGATTCTAGTCTCCGAGTGCCTGTAAGCTTGCTCCCTGGTGCACCTGGTCTTCTGGTTGTTGGCTTGGAACCTGGAGTGAGCCCGGAAGTGGATTCTGAATATTTTTTTAAGTGCAAATATTTTGAGTTTTATTTTAGTTTCTTTGATTTTAATTTCACCTCACCAATTTGGACTATTTTGTGTAGGCACATTACATAAAATCCAAGAAAAAAATCCAATTACTGTAGATCACATGTTTGTAGAGGCAGAGACACTGGGAGTATGTGTGGGTGTGTGGAATAAGTGCACCAATATAAAAAAAAAAGATTTGAGAATTAAAAAGAAGATTCTAGTTTTTGAGAATTTAAAAGATTTATTATGCTTACTTGGTTTAAGTTGTCATCCCTTCACTACAATAGAGTATTGTCACAGTGGTGCTGAAACCCAGGGTCTGGAGACACTGGATATGGAGGAGTTTACAAGGGCCATTGGCCAGCTGGCTCAGAACCAACACCAGGTTCTGGCCAGCCTCTGCACAAACCAGGAGGAACACATGAAGGAGCTTCTCTGGCTCTAGCAGGAAGATCGCAAGGCCCTGGCAGATGCCATTAAAGCCCTTAAAACCATGCATTCTGGCATGGTATGCCGAACGCCAAGGGGCCAGCCACTATGCGGCCTCCTTATGTAAGACTTACAAAAATGGGGCCACGGGATGACCATGAGGCCTTCCTCAAGAATTTTGGGCAGGCAGCTGAGCAATGGAACTGGCTAGAGGATGAGTGCATGCTACTGCTTCTTTCTTAGAGTCTAGGCTACAGTATGTGGTTCTAAAGCAAGCTGTCCGTCAACAAGTTTGCCCAACAGCTCCACAATGCCTGTTGGAAGTGGCTGCAACTGAACAAGGAGCGTAACACAGAGGGCATCCTTGACGCCATGATGTAGGTACAGGTGATGTTCATCACGCACATGCCAAAAGAAACTGCGGAATAAGTGTAGTGCCATTGGACCGCCACACTTGGACACTGTGGAGCGCACTGAAGAGTCAGCTGAAGGTGTTAATCCCCGATGTGCCATCTGCCACTCCCAATTGGGCAGGGACATACCAGGTTGCAATGAGTATTCAAGTGGGTACACCCCTCACTCTGGTAGATTCAGGCTATAATCAAACCACAATTATCAGTCAAGACAAGGCATGGGGTACATGGGTGGGGAAGGTGAGTTGTGTTCACAGGGATGGGCATGCATATCTACTAATCATGATTAAATTCAGGGAATAAGTGCACCAGCTGTGGTTAGCCCTGGCTTATCTCATCCACTCATTCTGGATACAAATTGGCAGTGATTCCAGGAGCTTATGCAATAGATTGTCATGGATTGTTTCCCATCAGAGAAAGGATGGGGAAAGTCGGTGTGGCATTGGGTGGAGAGGCTGTGCCAAGACCATCTGCATCCGCTCCTCATTGTGGGAACACTAGAGGTGGCATTGGTTCCAACACTACCCCTCTGTTGGGATTCCTTTTGGGAATTTCCCACTGGATCAGACGCAAGATGAAATCTTGAAGCATGCATGTGACCAAGTGAAAGCAATTGATGGTCAAGTCCTCCAGTGCAACAGAATGCTCACCTTTTCGCACTTATGAAAAACAGGTTGTACAGAGTGATGCAGGATGCTCGCACCCAGGAAATAACAACCCAATTGCTTGTTCCAAACTCCCGCAGAGAAATCCTTTTCCATGCATTAAATCAGTCCATACCACCATATATCATCAGCAGTAATAAAAAGTTCTAAACAATGATTTGTAAGTTTGTTCTCCTCCTAAATTTATTTAAAGAAGAGGTTCCAGTCTCACTTGCAATCTTGGTGCCAGAGAAGGTGGAGCTAGGACCAAAGGTCACTAAAAAATTTTCCCGCTCCCCTCTGGGAACCCTTCACAGATAGCCCAAGTTGCTCAATTCCAATGTGTGTGTGTGCCAGTGTGTTTTCACCCCTTCCAGGCCACACAAACCTCATAGAACTCCAGACAGAAATGGCCCCAGGGTAGTTCTGCACAGCCACCCCTATAGATTACCCATATACAAATTAATGACAGCAGCCATTGCAAACGGTCTCTTCCCAAGGACCAAAGAGGAGGTGAGACAGTTCTTGGGACTGGTGGAATACTACAGAGGGTTAATTTCTAACTATTCAGACCTCACCAGCCCCTTGACTGATCTCATTAAAAAGGGGGTACCGGATCCAGTCCAGTGGTTGGAGTCGGGCATTCACACAGGTCAAGGAAGCCCTGTGAGGGAGTCCACTCTTACATGCCCTAACTTCTCTCTCCCCTTTGTGCTTCAGGCCAATATGTCAGACAGGTGGCTGGGGGCTATACTGTCACAGGTGGTGGAGGGGGAGGAGCACCCATGTTCTGTATGAGAGAGACCTAATATAGCTGGGCAGCTCTCAACCTCCACTACCTGCTGGGGCAGCCGTTCACCCTCTTCTCTGACCATGCCCTACTCTAGTAGGGACACATGAGGGACACCAATGCCAGAATCACCTAATGGAATTTGGCCCTCCAGCCCTTTAAATCCATTTTGTGTGCGTGTGTGTGTGTGTGTGTGTGTGTGTGTGTGTGTGTGTGTGTGTCCCCGAAATGGGGGGTCCGAAATGGGGGGCCGAAGGAATATGGACTGAAAAATGAGTAATCACATTAAAAGCAACAGATACACTAAAGTATAACAACAACATCAAAGTTAGGGTGGTCTTAAAAATCGAAAGTCAGAAAGTCTAAGCTCCGACCGAAATTCTTTCCTGTACATCACCTCTTCTGGTGAATTTTGTTCTGGGAATAAACATAGCATATAAGGATTAACATGAGAATGAAAATAAATATATTATTCTATGAAAAGGAAATGTCAGTAGTAAAGAAAATCATAAGTGACTGTAACAACACTAAACATCCGTTTATATGAAGAATATCAATTGTTCGCAAGTAGGCATACTACCCATGGGCGTACTAATATTTATGTTTACATGTTTGAAATAATTTTTATATTTCTTATAATGTAATGTCTTGTACTTTGTGCCAATTATTTATGCAGTGGATGACAAACGAATTTTTTTTATGTTCCTTTCTGTTCTATTCTAAAAATGAATAAAAACTTTTAAAACAACAATCCTTAAAAACAAACAAAATTAGATCCTTGGAAATAGGGGTCAGTGTTAGCATTAACATTTTTAATTATGTATTTATCCATATCAAAATGTTATGCAACTGGTCTCTTTTAGTGGGAAAATGCATTTACTCAAAGCTAACCCCTGTACATACCCCTCAAAGTTATGTACCCCCCATAATATTGTTTTCGCCTAAATAGCCCAGTCAACAGATGATCAAGCATTGAGAGAAATAAAAATGAAAGGTTTCTCGACAGGGGCCGTACCTCTGGATTGGCAAACCAGGGTGGTAGTTCCCCTTTTTAAAAAGGGGGGCTGGAGGGTGTGTTCCAACTATCGTGGAATCACACTCCTCAGCTTACCCGGGAAAGGCCATGCAGGAGTACTGGAGAGAAGGATCTGACCGATAGTTGAACCTCGGATTCAGGAGGAACAATGTGGTTTTCGTCCTGGGCTCAGCACTCTCGACCAGCTCTACACACTTTACAGGATCCTGAAGGGGGCATGGGAGTTTGCCCAATCTGTCCACATGTGCTTTGTGGATTTAGAGAAGGCTCAAGCTATCTTGTGGGGTGTGCTCCAGGAGTACGGGGTACCGGACCCGTTGCTTCGGGCCATTAGGTCTCTGTACCACTGGAGCCAGAGCTTGGTCCGTATTGGTAACGCCAGATCGAATTTGTTTCCGGTGAGGGTTAAAGTCCGCCATGGCTATCCTTTGTCACCGGTTCTGTTCATAATTTTTATGTACAGAATTTCTAGGCGCAGCCAAAACGTTGAGGGGTTTCTCATCTCTGCTTTTTGCAGATGATGCTGTCCTTTTGGCTTCATCAAGCCGGGACCTCCAGCTCTCATTGGAGCGATTTCCAGCTGAGTGTGAAGCGGCCGGGATGAGAATCAGCACCTTCAAGTCTGAGGCCATGGTTCTCAGCCAGAAAAGGGTGGAATGCATCCTCTGGGTCTGGAATGAGGTCTTGCCCCAAGTGGAGGAGTTTAAGTATCTCGGGGTCTTGTTCAAGAGTTAGGGAATGATGGAACGGGAGATCGACAGGCGGATCGGTGCAGCCTCTGCTGTAAAGCGGAGCTTGTACCGGTCCGTCGTGGTGAAGAGGGAGCTCAGCCGGAAGGCAAAGCTCTCAATTTACCAGTCAATCTACGTTCCAACCCTCACCTATGGTCACAAGCTTTGGGCGACAAGATCGCATATACAGGCAGCTGAAATGAGGTTCCTTCGCAGGGTGGTGGGGCTCTCCCTTAGAGTTAGGGTGAGAAGGTCGGTCATCCGGGAGGAGCTCAGACTAGAAGCGCTGCTCCTCCGCGTTGAGAGGATCCAGTTGAGGTGGCTCGGGCATCTGATTAGAATGCCTCCGGAACGCCTACCTAGTATGGTGTTTCGGGCATGTCCAACCAGGAAGAGACCCCGGGGTCGACCCAAAACACGCTGGAGGGACTACATCTCTCGGCTGGTCTGGGAATGCCTCGGTGTCCCCAAGGAAGAGTTGGAGGAAGTGGCTGGGGAGAGGGACATCTGCACCTCACTGCTTAGGCTGCTGCCGCCGCGACCCGACCCCGGATCAAGAAGATGATGATGGTGGTGGTGGTGGTGGTTTCTTGACAGTTTTTGAATCAGAAAAGTCTCTAGAATAACAAAAAAATTACAGTAAAAAACTAAGTAGGCACCCATCACTTAATTTGCAAAAATCAAAGATGGCCACCCAGAACTTCATTTTACCATATTCTGACTACTAATTAATATTTTTCAAGGATTGAAAGTGCTAAATTATGGTTTTCTGGGTTAAGGAATCCATTAGAACACATCTTGAGATTTGAGTATTAGTATAAGTCTTGAACTAATTCTAGTATTGTTACAGTCAATTTTCTTTACCAATTTTCGTTACAGAATTTCTTTACCATTGACATTTCCTTTTCATATCAGAAGTTCATATCAAGAGTTTTCTATCAGTTCTGATGTTACAACTTTTATTTTCATTCTCATTTTAATCCTTATATGCTATGTTTATTTCCAGACAAAAAGCGCCTCTTGGGGATCCTCAGGGTAAAATTTCAAAGTCGTTGAGGGAGGGGTAAATTTTGTCCGTTTGAGAAAAAAATTAACCTGGAGAGGTAGTTTTTTTTCAGCTATTGCAACGTATTTCAGGGGTTGGAGCTTAGACTTTCTGACTTTTGATTTTTAAGGACCACCCTTATTGAAGTGCATATATTGTATTTCGTAAATGCATAATAACATTAGTACATTATATAATATGATATGCAATACAATGTGCTGTATTATATTATAGCAAGACATATAGGCCCAAAGCATTTCTACATTCAAATGATAAAAATAATACACCATGCTGAGTCATTAATCCAGGTGAGCTGTATCACAGACATTTAGAATTTTTTACTTTTTCACACAACTGTCCCATCAAAAACAACACGAGTGTAGTATAGTATTAAATACAACTATAATGAATAATAATATTATTCAGAATAATGAATAAAAAGAATAAGAAGAAGAGAATTAAGTGAATATCACAAAAGAAAAGCAAGGCTTTTTAATTATAATAATACTAAGAGAAAAGGAAAGAAGTGACAGAAGTGATAAGTGCAGTGATAAGACAGAAAGGTTCAGTTTTAAATATTATAACAAGAAAAAGATAATGTGAATATCAGCACACGGACATAATACTTTAACTGCAATATTTAGCCTCTTAATTATTAATTAATTATTGATTCTTGAATTATTAATTAATAATTAATTAATCCTAATTACAAATTTGATGAACAGAACTGTTTCCTAACTGATTTAGTCACCAACATTTCTCATCTATCGAGAGAAATTACATTTTTGGATTTAGCACAAACAGTGAAGTCAGGTGTATACGTTGTCAGAGCAACACGCAGACAGTGGTGCAGATGCACGGAGTGAGATGCATGATTATGAGTTTTAGTGTCGTTCATGTGTTAGAATGACGAGCACCAAAATCTTCTGGTGGAGAGCAACCCAGTGGGACAATTGTGTCAGAGTTAGCATGGGGTTTCTTAAAATGCCTTCTGAATTTATATTCTTACATACCAATATATGCACTCTCACTGTGCAGGAGACACAGGCTTCAAGCAGACAGATAAAAAACATACACTATATTGCCAAAATTATTCACTCACCCATCCAAATAATTGAATTCAGGTGTTCCAATCATGTCTATGGCCACATGTGTATAAATTCAAGAACCTAGGCATGCAGAGTGCTTCTACAAACATTTTTGAAAGAATGGGCCGCTCTCATGAGCTCAGTGAATTCCAGCGTGGTACCGTGATAGGATGTCATCTGTGCAACAAGTCCTGTTATGAAATTTCCTCGCTACTAAATATTCTACATTCAACTGTCAGTGGTATTATAACAAGGTGGAAGCAATTGGGAACGACAGCAACTCAGCCACGAAGTAGTAGGCCACGTAAAATAACAGAGCGTAGTCAGTGGATGCTTAGGCGCATAGTGCCAAGAGGTCGGCAACTTTCAGCAGAGTCAATTGCTACAGACCTCCAAACTTCATGTGGACTTCAGATTAGCTCAACAGTGCGTAGAGAGCTTCATGGAATGGGTTTCCATCGCCGAGCAGCTGCATCCAAGCCATACATCATCAAGTACAATGCAAAGCTTTCGGATGCAGTGGTGTAAAGCACGCTGCCACTGGACTCTAGATTAGTGGAGACGCGTTCTCTGGAGTGACGAATCATACATCTCCATCTGGCAATCTGAAGGACGAGTCGCCGGTTGCCAGGAGATTGGGTTTAGGGGTTGTTTTTCAGGAGCTGGACTTGTCCCCTTAGTTTCAGTGAAATGAACTCTGAATGCTTCAGCATACCAAGAGATTTTGGACAATTTCATGCTCCCAAATATGTGGGAACAGTTTGGGAATGGCCGCTTCCTGTTCCAACATGACTGCGCACCAGTGCACAAAGCAAGGTCCACAAAAGACATGGATGAGCGAGTTTGGTGTGGAAGAACTTGACTGGCCTGTACGGAGTCTTGACCTCAACCCGATAGAACACCTTTGGGTTGAATTACATCGGAGACTGTGAGCCAGGCCATCTCGTCCAACATCAGGATGTCCAACATCATGTCAGATGATGTCTGACATCACTAATGCGTTTCTGGAAGAATGGTCAAAAATTCCCATAAACACACTCCTAAACCTTGTGGAAAGCTTGCCCAGAAGAGTTGAAGCTGTTATAGCTGCAAAGTGTTGGCTGACATCATATTAAAACCTATGGATTAAGAATGGGATGTCACTTGAGTTCATATGCATGTGAATTCAGATGAGCGAATACTTTTGGCAATATTAGTGTACTTCCCTGTCAATTCACTGTTAAACCGCCCCCAAATTAACTTTTCATATTTTTTAAAGTAAAAAGAGACATTTTGTCCAAGCTACTGAGCTAACAATAAGAATCAGCAGGAAGAGCGCATGGAGGACGGAGACTTCAGGTGATTGGATCGTGATAGTAGGTGACAGTGAGGCGGGGCAAATCTGGCAAGAAACAGTTGTGACACAGAATCATGCAAAAATATATTGACTTCTGTTTTTTTTTTAATTTAATAATATAAATTTTTTTTTACTTTTAAAAAAATAAAGTCTTCACCTCGAATAGCCACTGCAAAGTGTCTCGGGCTGCCAATTGACTAGCCTGAATATAGAATATGCAGTAAATAAGGTATTTCAGTCCGTAATGAAATGCCATGTCATGTGTCAGTCCCACCAGCCCCAGCATGTCACATCATTAACATTCACACCTGCATCCAGTTTTACCTTGATTAGCCACTGTTTAAGTTCTATGTTTATTGTGTTTGTACTGTTTGCAATTTTTTTTTTTGTATTTCTGCATTAATTAATGTATTAATTGTGTGTGTGTGTGTGTGTGTGTGTGTGTGTGTGTGTGTATATATATATATATATATATATACTGTTTGTTGTTTGGTTTTTAATTTCTTTATTTAATCAATTTATTTTATGTAATTATTTATAGTACAGTAATGTGGGTTGACCCCTGATTAGTACCATTGTTCTAGTTTTGATGTGATTGTACTTACAGTGAGATAAAGTACAGATTTTTATTTCTGCAATTATCAATGTATTAACTAAATATATACAGCCATGGAAAAAATTAGGAGCCAACTTATGGCTCCTGTAATGGGAATACCTATAAAAAATGGTCTCATTTTTTTCATGGCTGTGTGTGTGTGTGTGTGTGTGTGTGTGTGTGTATGTGTATATTTTTTATATATATATATATATACATACATACATACACTGTTTGTTGTTTTTATGTATGTATTTATTTATTTATTTAAAGTGGACCTGAACAATGAATGAGTCACAAAAGATATGGAAACCATTCAGGGGTTAAATGATATGTAAATTTTTTTTGCCAGTGTATCACATCTGTCTGTCTGTTTATGCACATTAGCCACATAATTAGCATGTAAAATATAGTAGTAGTAATTATGATGTGTTTGTTGTTACACAATGTCTTTCCCTCCCACATAATGGGTGATGGAATTCTTTAATTGTTCTATTAAAAGAGCAGGGACACTGCACTTTTTTCCACTGTATTCTCTTACTCTAAGTGGTTCAAATTAATATAATCAATTCATATTAGAATTGATCACATGTGAAATGTCTGCTACAGGCCTTAATATAGGAAATGGTGAAATGGCCATAGGCCATTAAAATGAACTGCTGTAGAGTGTATATGTTAAAAGACCCCAACTTTAGTTGCTGGTAGGACCCTAACATATGTGACCCGATCTGGCAAAATGAGTCTGAATGACCAAAAATGAAAAATTTTAGTTAGTGACAGGGTTGAAAGGAAAAGACTGTACACTTTACAATGATACCGAGTTTGTTGAAATATCTTGAAAACTGTTGAAGTTTTGAACATTTGAAGTTTGTTGGATTACATCAATCATTCTGAAAAAAAAAAAAAAAAAAGCCCAGAGAAAAATGCATTTAAAGTTTTGGGATTGTTCTGACAAAGTATCCTTCAAATGATCAATCTTCTTTCTTTTGATATAAAACTTGTCAGGTCCTTTGATTACATCATTTCCCATAATTTCAAGAGAAAAGGAAGCAAAGGAGATGTCAGAATTCAAATTTAAATTCAACTTGTTAAACTTCAATTATCTGTACCAGCTCACTGGGACAGAAAGTACAACATGAAGAAATGGTACTTCAGACAGGCAGTTTGAGCCCTTGTAACAAACACTGCTAAGACCACAGTCACATAATACAATTACAATGATGACTAGCAAAGGTTAAACAATTCTGCTTGCCACTAATTACTCATGCTGCATGCAAGCCATGCACATCACTACATACATGCACTACATCACTTTCAGGTCCAGTGTCATTTTGATTGATCAAATGCACCATTTTCCTCACCAAACAAACTTTCATCATCACTGTCATCATTTTTTGAATCTGAGGAAGGCAATGGGTCATTGGAACCAAAGTAATCATTCACAAAATCAGTCCACTCCTGTTGACCAGCCACTGAACGCAAGTTGCACGGATCCAAGTCGGTTAACAAATTCAGTGCTCCTGCAACTTGATGGTGTTTCGACAGAGCCACTGTCTCGATCAGACATCGAATTAATTTCTACATACCATACAGTTGTTTCACTAGTAGAAGATCCAAAATTTAGTCGTAAATGATGCAAAAGTTCACAATTTTTTGATGGAGGATTCAATAACCGATGTGAGTAAACTGGATGCTGCCATTACTGTTTGTTACCCACAATGCAGCACGTGCTTACGGCTGCGCCAATCAACGTTCTCATTTTTGGGTCACGGCTGGGGTTACTAGCCATTGCATAGTGACAAGGCAGGGTTTTTTTTTACAGGTTTTGAGTGCTCTGATTAGCTTTCTGTAGCGAGTATTACCATGTGAGTTCCATATATATAAAATGGAGATTCCCCCACCTCAGGAGGTACCAGGATGATGTGAGTGTCCACAATAAAAGCGTGATCAGAATGTGTTTTGGCAATTTTAGATCTTTTCTGGCCTTTTCTGCCAAGTTTAGAGGTAGGACCCTCTGCTAAATGTTCAGTTTCGTTACTTTATATAAGTTTCTCGGCTAAAAGACATTGGGAAATGAAAGCTCAATAGTTCATCTTTCAAATCAGAGAAAAAATGAAAAATCCATATTTTAGTCCATTAAATTATCTACGAAGTGGTACGTGCGACCTCTGACTCATTTTGCCAGATCGGGACACATATGAGAAAAGGCATTGAACCCTGTAGACAGAAATTCTTACATTCTAATATTCTCTATGCTAACAAAGAATATTAGTTACAGGATATGCTAATGTCAAAATAACAAACCAAGAGAAATTACCTGAAGTGGAAAGATACAACGACATGACATAAATAAAATACATCAATGATTTCCCTTTGGATAAAAAAAAAATCCACTTGGATAAAAAAAAAAAAAGAACATGAAAAAGTAAAAGCCAAATGTAAATAGCAGTCACTATTAAACCCTGTTTGAAATTTGCACACAAAGTTTTTCAAAGGTATACAAAAGTAACTCACAAGTGTATATAAACTCCAAATCAATTTTATTTACACTGTCACCAAAATTGTAATTAAGCACAAATCATATTTAGGTACAACAGAAATGCACAAGCTACTCATCGGTATGTTTGGTTAATGCTTTCGACTCAAAAAAGTAGACCTGAGAAGTGGACTTTCTCATATATCAATAAATCATTTTCAGGATGCATATTATCCTACATACAATTTGTCATATAAAATAAAGTAGATAATAAGTGAGATGGTGCCGCTTACCTAAAAGTCACGTTTCATATTTACTGTGGAATCTATCTACATAGATGACATGGATGTTGAGAGGAAAACCCAAATTGTTCACAGACAAAGGTCCCTAACCCAGTGGTGTGCTAAATAGTTCATACAGCAGAGGACCAGGATTAGAGGACCAAACAACATAAATAGCGGCTACCCCCAAACAGCTGTAGGAAAAGTCATGTACTCTACCCCTATCCATACCTCTCAAACTAAGCCAGTCATCATGGCAACCACACAACACAAATATAAACAATCTGACAGGTGTATGTGAGTGTTAAAACCATAGAAGACATTTCATTCAAACATGTGTACTTATGTGGAAGATTGTTATTACTGAATGAGGGGGAAACTGTCACAGAAAGAGAACTTTTATAGTGTTTATATAACAGTCATCTGGGCCATTTTGTAGCATTCACAAACTTCTGGATCTTTTCCCATGTTATTTAACATTTAGTATTTATTGGGTATTTGATGGCATATTATCAATTTTGCTTCCTATAGAGTATTAACCTCTATAGTCTCTATCATCTCTATAAAGACCTATATTCTTATAGAGTTACAATACTTTTGTTTTTATGATTATATTGTTTTGTGTCTTCCACAGATTATAATCTGAGTTGGGCCCAGGAAAAAACGAGCACCTTATTCAAAAGAAATTTAAGAGAACATGAAGATCTTTCTCCTTCAGATTATTCTCATTATTTTCTTTATCCACCATTCCCTTACACAAAGTGACTCTGAGCTTATAGTAACAACTAGGTTGGGTCGAGTCCAAGGTATACGCCTGCCCATTCCAGATCGAAGCCATGTTGTTGCCTTTCTGGGTATTCCATTTGCAGAACCTCCTATAGGGAAAAAGCGTTTTAAACCAACAGAGCCCAAAAAGCCATGGAATGATGTGTTTGAGGCCACAGATTATCCCAATGCTTGCTATCAGTATGTGGACATATCATATCCTGGCTTTCCTGGAACCGAGATGTGGAACCCCAACAGGATGATGAGTGAGGATTGCTTATACCTAAATGTCTGGGTTCCTGCTTCCCCTAGGCCACACAACCTCACTGTTATGGTATGGATATATGGTGGTGGTTTCTACAGTGGTTCCTCCTCTCTCGATGTCTATGATGGTCGCTACCTGGCATCTACTGAGAAGGTGGTGGTGGTCTCTATGAACTATCGTGTGGGAGCTTTTGGATTCCTTGCTCTTAATGGCTCCTCTGAGGCTCCTGGAAATGTGGGGATACTAGACCAAAGAATGGCACTACAGTGGGTCCAGGAAAATATTCACTTTTTTGGAGGCAATCCTAAGCAGGTGACCATTTTTGGGGAGAGTGCAGGTGGGGCCTCAGTTGGCATGCATCTTCTGTCTCCAGAGAGTCGCCCCAAATTCACTCGTGCCATTATGCAAAGTGGTGTGCCAAATAGCCCATGGGCTACAGTCAGCTTTGATGAGGCTCGGAGAAGGGCCACCAAGCTGGCCAAATTGGTAGGCTGTCCTGATGATGATGACACTGAGCTAATTGACTGCCTTAGAAATAAACAACCACAGGAGCTTATTGACCAAGAGTTCCAGGTACTTCCATATAGTAGCCTGTTCCGTTTTTCATTTGTACCTGTAATTGATGGTGTGGTACTTCCTGATAGCCCCGATGCCATGTTGAGCTCAGGCAACTTCAAGGATACTCAAATTCTTTTGGGTGTAAACCAGGATGAAGGTTCGTATTTCTTGATTTATGGGGCACCAGGTTTCAGCAAGGATAACGATAGTCTGATCTCAAGGGAGGACTTTCTACAAGGTGTTAGGATGAGTGTTCCTCATGCCAGTGATATTGGATTGGAGGCAGTTATCCTTCAATACACAGATTGGATGGATGAAGACAACCCCGTGAAAAATCGTGAGGCAATGGATGACATTGTGGGCGATCATAATGTAGTCTGTCCTTTGCAGCACTTTGCAAGATCCTATGCTCAATTCAGTTCTACTCCTGCCCAGACAGGGACAACAGGTCAAGGAAACTTTGGTTGGGTCAATTCAGGCCCATCAAGCAACAGTGACCATTCACAAGGTAAGGTAATTATGGATAGAAATAGTTCTTATCATTTGCTATTTAGGGTGTGTATTCATGTTTTATTGAAACACAACTCCAAATCAGAGAACATTTTAGGGTATTGAAAATGCAAATAAATATAAACAACAGTGATTTCTAAGTTTAATTTTACTTGTATTTAATTGTTTGTCTGGCCAACTTGTATTTTGAGTGCAGTACAGGTCAAATGTATTATTTTTTTTTTTTTTAACAAATCATTATTTTCATCCCACTATTTTCTAATTTAGGGTTGGGGTTCTGTAGATGGATTTTCCACCTAGCATGAATTGTCTTTTGTTTGTTTGTTTTTTGTTTGTTCTTTTATGTCTAACATGCCATCCATCAAATTGCTGTGTTGTTCGCAGTTTCTGTGTACCTCTACCTTTTTGACCATCGAGCCTCTAATCTGGCCTGGCCTGAATGGATGGGTGTGATCCATGGCTATGAAATTGAATTTGTGTTTGGCCTGCCACTGGACAAGAGACTTAACTACACTATAGAAGAGGAGAAGCTCAGTCGACGCATGATGAGATACTGGGCTAATTTTGCTCGTACTGGGTGAGTATAATAGTCATGTGTGAACTTGTGTGTGCCTTGAAAAATGTTGATGTGTGACTGAATGGGATGGTCTTTTTTTCTTCCCTCTAGTGTAATAACAGCATGTCAGTTTTATTTATCTCTGTTTTACTTTCTTATACAGCAATCCCAATATCAACATGGATGGATCCATAGAGAACCGACGGAGATGGCCTCTCTTTACAGCAACAGATCAGAAGCATGTGGGCCTAAACACAGATGCAATGAAGGTGCACAGAGGGCTGAAAACACAGTTATGTGCCCTGTGGAACCGGTTTCTCCCTCGTCTACTTAATATAACTGGTAATTACTATAGCTAACAGTTGCATGTTATAACATATAATAAATTATATTGATTCTTAAGCTGCTTTCACACAGGAAGCAACAAGCAATAAGCGAGTTGCTTTGCCGCTGAATTGCACATGAAATTGCCTGTTTTACGCGGTCTGTGAAAGCATATATAAAAAAGGTTTTGGGGAACTCTTGTTTGTCAGCTCTCATTTCACTGGCATTCATGGACTTTGAACGGTCACTTGTTGCTTGTCGCTTCCTATGTGAATGCAGCTTTAATTTTTCACTGCTGGAAAGGCAACAGCCTTATGTTGTGGAAATGGCTCACTTATAATCAAGAAAATTGAATAAAGTAAATGAGATTAATACATTTTATTTACTACTTTGCTCCTCCTGCTTTAGTCAGATTAATCTTTTTTTTTCTATGCAAAAGGGTTCAGTTTAGGGTAAAATTAATTAAGTTAAATTGTACAAATATTCTATATACATATCAGGCATTGTGCTCTGAAACTCTTTCAGATTCTGTGAGAACATACCATGTAGACCATACAGGAAATAAGGCATTTCAATCCATAAGGAAATGCCTTGTCATTTGATGTGTATCTTGGAAGAAAACTAAACAACGGGTCATTTTCTAATGGAAGTAAATCAGAACATTAAACAGTTTAAGTACTCTGTTTTCAGTAGTGTGAGATAATTCAGCTGCAGTGACTTGAACTCATAAACTGCAAAATCCTCAAGAGAAGGTCTTTGCTCTAATAAAAGGGTGGGGTTTAAGTGGTTTGTTGAGCTGTTGAGTAATTTGTTTAATAGGATCACTTGATGTATACATCTGGAAGATCCCTGCACAATTTTTTTTTCTGCTCTCATCTTTTGTTGATTTTTCTGTCCGTGTGACTTTTTAATTTATTTTTTTTTACATTGTTTGATTTATGCAGGTGTGTATATATGTGTATATA
>JBCNYH010000010.1:9549829-9564396 GCA_039654325.1 Tandanus tandanus
TCCCCCCACCTCCTCCTCTTTCCCTCCCCCTTTCTATTTTTTGTTCTCTGTTTTTTTTGGGTTTTCCTTTTGAAGGGAAAAACTTGGAAAAGGGGGGGTTTTTTTTTTTTTTTTTTTTTTTTTTTTTTTTAAAGCGCCTTACTCTGTATACATATTAGGTTCTAGTGTTTAAAAAAGCAGCAAGGAGGTCTAAAGCACCTAAAGTGTTCTAGCGGTTCTCAATAAGTTTGTGAATAAACTAGCTTTATTCTTCAAAAACTCCACAAGCAGCATCAATCCACTCAAGTGCTACCTGAGATATGTACATACAAACACAAATGAATTATCCTAGGTAGACTTTAATGATCAGGTTTTAGGCAGTTTTGATTCTCTAACTGCTAATTTACATAATTGTACATTTGTGAGCACAGGTGTGAAACATCCTGTAACACATCATCCCTTCAGAAGATTGCTTTATGTTAGCTCTACAAGTGTCTGCATATGACTGTAAACTATTGACTATCAAATTATAGATGTAGTACATCACTAAAATGTTGTAAATATGACACAAATGTAAATAGGCTGGAACAATAAAAAGAATGACTTGTCAAAAACAATTGGATTCTGGAAAGAGGTTGGTCCAAGACAGCAATAACAGTTTACCAATGCAGTACAATACTGTTATATCACCATATTAATACAAACCATACAAAGCAGCTAAAACAAATGCAAACTTGGAGACAAAAATATGTGCAATTTAAGACCTTAAATTCCCTAAACAGTCCTTTGGTGTGGAGAAACTTTTCACAGTACAGTTAATTCTTCCAGGCAGATCTCCCAGGTTGTAAGTTCTTAAGTTATTGAGGCATCACTTGTTTCCCTTTAATGGAAGTGACCTATTCTGTCAGAGTGATGTCATATCCTGTATCTCCAGTAACATGGCATCCTGCTCAGTTCTTAGCTGGTCTCTGGTGAGAAGTCGGCCCACTAACTCAGAGCTGAGGTCTACACGCCCACAGACACAGAGGCAGACATACACACACAGTGAGAGAGAGAGAGAAGACATGAACATTAATAGATAATTTAAGCAGTCTGATGTAAAATTTTATGCTGTATATTTCCTGTGTATACATGTAGAGTACTGTGCCAATGCTGTAAATCAAAGGTTAAAAATAATGAAATTAAATGTCTTGATGCAACTCTAATATCACTGGCAGTAAACTACTCTATAAACAGCATCTGCACTTAGTGCACTTTGTTTTTTAAGGATATTGAATGGTAAGTTGAGTTTTTTAAGCATCTTGAAGAAACTGTTCTCCAACTAAACCTCAAAACATTCAGTGTGCATAAGATCAGGACTCTGTGGTGGCCAATTCATATAAGAAAAAGATTCCTTATGCAATTCTGATGGTTACACATGATGGATGAATCACGTCATGTCTTTCCCTTCTTACCCTGACACACCCATCACCCTGAAATAGGGTCAATCTTGACTCATCAGATCACATGACCTTTGTCCATTGCTCCAGAGTGTAATCTTTATGTTCTCTTGCAAACTGAAGCATTTTATTTTGATTATTCTCACTAACTAGAAGTTTTCTTATGGACACACAGTCCTAGTCGTGAGTTCTTGTCACACTCTGTATGTGTAAATGTTTCACTATTAAACATAGCTGTGAATTATACTGTAAGTTTATTAATATCAAATCAATTTCAAGTTTTTGACTGATCTCTGATCGTCACGAGTCAAGTTTTTTTTTTCCTGACACTATTTCTTCCTTAAATGCAAGTTAATGGTTCTTATCCCAATTTCAACAGTCTCCATAATTGCTTTCTTTACTTGATATTAGGTAGGCTAATATTTCGATACTTCTGAAACACAATAACATCTTTTCTACAACCACCAGATTATGTATTCTGACATGCTGTTGTTAAAGAAATGAAGCTAATTACTATATTAGTTAAGAGTTAAAAGAAAGTTTACCAGCTGAAACATAAATTACTACAGTAATTATCCGCTCAAAGTCTCTTGAGTATTTGCTTATTTAAATCCAAATAATGACTTTTGTTTTTGACTGGGCTGTGTGTGTGTGTGTGTGTGTGTGTGTGTGTGTGTGTGTGCGTGTTTGTGTAGACTTTTAGGTTTGAGATGAAAAGATGAATACAAAAAGATTGATCAGAGTCTCAGCTTTCATTTCATGATATTTACATCTCCATGTGTAAGAAAGTTGAACATGGAAACTTTTGTTTGAAGTCATCCATTTTTCAAAAAATATTGGAAAATGTGATGGACAAGTGTTTCTTGTTGCCTTGTTGGATTGATTGTTTATGCAATTATTAGTGAAGCTCCACACTTTAAACTGTACGATAATTCTCTGGCCAAGAAATGTCCTTTTATGTGTACGGACATAACACCAACTCTTACGCTTTGGGTCTGCATCTGTGCCCACAAACCAGAAAAATGTGAAATCTTTTGCTTCATAACTAATATGAGTCATCTAATATATTTTTAGGCTATATCTGTATTTATGCCCAAATCAATGACTGAGAAAGTGCTCACAGATTTCTTGTATCAGAAGCATACTGTTTTTGTCAAACAAAAGGAGTTTTCCAATGCTTCTACTAATTTTACCGAAGAGCATAACCCAAATTTGTTATTAAAGTTAGTGATATGGTAGTGCTATGGCTTGGGCTTGCATGGCTGCTTCTGGAACAGGCTTCGTCACCAGTCAGAATCAGAGTCACCGGGATCACCAAACCGAATTCTTCAGGTGGGCAAAACAGAACAAATGAGTCATTGTCTTCAGTTCACACTTGGATTAAACAATATTATTTGAAATTTTAATACAATAAACAACATTCCAGTTAACTGATATGCATTTTGTTAAATGGTTCAGGCATCTATTTTTACCAATTTTTTTTAAGGATAGAACCAAAAAAATTAAACTGGCAAAGAACTTTCAGTCAGCCCTGAATGAGACTTAAATTTGACTGCTTGCTAACACGTTTGGAAGATTATTTAAAACAGCTACTGTATCCATAATAAAACTTGGAGCACTTTACCAATGGTAGTTTTTCCCACAGATTAAAGGCTACTAGTGATTGACACATCCCATAAGGATTTTTCTACTTGATTGCTTAACTGATAGAGAACCAGTAACAACATGCACAGAAAACATTTTTAATCAATAAACTCAATTTAACATACCCCATCTCACATGTGTGACAGCTTAATAACATCCTAGCTTTTTGTCTCATGAAGTTTGTTTAACGTTCCACATGATATTTGTGATAGTGTATGATGTAAAACCTCCTGAACGCGGCCGGAGTGATAATTATATCCATCCAAAAACTTGTAGGCTGTCAGCAATTCGTTTGTTTAAAGTCCAGGGTAGAGTACCAGATAGGGTAGGTGTAAATATACAGAAAGTTCACATTTAGCCGTTTAGCCTACTAACTTTGCCTGTTTTTATTTTGGTGATGCTATATGGATCAAGAAGCTTCAATCCACCAGCATCTAGTTTATCATGATTTCTATCCAACCCAACTTTATACAAGTTTGTTAATTTGTTTTTTCACGAGACTCCACCTTTGTGCTCCACTGTGTTTTCTTTTCTTTAGCCACCTGGCAGCTGCACGGAAAACACGAATCAAAACAACAACTTGGGATTTAGATGAAGACTGTCTCTTCCAATATTTTTGCAAACTTAAAAACTGGGTAATCTGCTACTATGTTGTCTAAAGCGACTAGATGTACAAATCAAGAAATTAAAGCTGAAATTCTGATCCATCGTCTCATATTCCTCTTTTCATCAAGACCCAAATGTCTTCCTTCATTCATTAAATTAAATTTAATCATTAAATCATTTTCTGAACCGCTTAATCCTAATTAGGGTCGCGGGGAGGTTGGCGCCCATCTCAGCCAACTCTGGGCGAGGGCAAAGTACACCCTGAACAGTTCACCAGGCCATCGCAGGGCAGAAACACGCTAACATATAATGCTAATGGTTCTTCTACATGCCTCACACCACAGACAGTGAGAGACATGGCCGGCCTTTGATAACCCAGTCAGCTGCACTGGGGACACAGCTGTGACATCCCGTTGATAGTGGGGCTTGAACCCCCGACCTTGAGATCAGTAATCCAGCACCCTACCACCGGGCCACCACTGATGGGCGCCAGCCTCCCGGCGACCCTAATTAGGATTAAGCGGCTTAGAAAATGAATGAATGAATAGAATGCTGCCCATCATTGCCTGATTTCACCAATGCAAGGTCTAGTAAAAAGCCTTCCCAAAGTTAGTGTATCAGCAAAAGGGGGAATAAATCTGGAATGGGACATTCAAAGAGCACAGACAAGTTTTATGGCAAGCCTTTGGCCATAATACTCTACATTTAAAAAAATATTTTTTTGGGGCTAATTTTATGTTTCAAATACACCATCTAATTGCAAAAGGTATGTGTCAGACTTGCAAAATATTAGATTCAAACCCAGTCCCGTAAGAGGCAACGATGAAGATGTTATTATATAATATGCCAGAGCTATTTATATTCATGATGTCAGCAAAAATGATTATGAAATGCTGAGTAACAATACTAGAGGTATTTCATTTTGTACAGTAAAGATTACTGCTGTTTCATATGGAATAAATCTTACTATGAATGTCTTTGCCTAATGTGGTCTTCAGTGCATTCAACTCCTTTAAGCTGAAATTCTGTAAGTCGCTGTGATTATAATGAGGTCTCTCTTTAACTGCATCGCTGGGGGGTTTGGTCTATAAGAGAACAATCATGCAGATTAATATTTTTCCACAACCATATACACAAACATGCTTAAATGACTGTATAAAGTGATCTTGTACTTGAAGAACAGATCTTGATGCATGGTTACCTGTTTTTGCTCCAACCTCAGCTTGTGTCTTAGCATGCTGAGAGCAGCCTTGACCTCTTTCTTAAACCCACCAGATTTGGCTTTGCTGCTGGACGCAGTGCTAGGAAGCTGCTGTGGCTGCTGCACCTGTTTCCCAGAGTGTTTGTTCAACTATAAAGTAAATAGTGAAACACCATGCCACAAAGCGCTTTTCTTTTACATATAAGGAGATAAATACTTGGACATTTATGTTACATAATAAAAAAGAAGTGCAAAGCAATAGACTGAACCTAATTAAAATGTAATTTTAACCTCTTTTTTCTCTCTGTCTTCCTCTTCCTCATCTTCACTCTCACTGTTGTTGATGAAGCAAAGTTGCAGGTTCATATGACTCTGGAGTCTAAAATAACCAGGAAAACCACTTCTAGTCAGATATTGCCACAAAGTAAGAAATGGAGGAGAAAAGAATAAATCTGGTGAGTACCGTGATGTTAGGGCTGTCAGGCGACTATCGTCAACATCCTCACAGGAGTCTTGATGTCTGGTAAGGTTATATAACTCTGGCCAACTTTCTGTCCACTGAGCAACGTCCTTGAGGTACACAGGAGCATACAGGCATCACTTTAACTGCTTCATGATCTCAATACAATAATGTACGTAGACATACTTTTACTATTTTTATATCTACAAGGTCACACGATAGCCAACATCCTCCAAAAAGAAAAACAATATAAGAAAGCAACGATTTCTAAATTTACTTTGACTTGAAATTTTAGACAGTATGAACCCAAGATATATTTCATGTTTTGTCTGGAACTTTATTAGTTCATACTGTATCCATTCATTACCACAACACATTCGAGAAAAAGTTGGGATGGGGCAGTTTGAGGCTAGTTGTAAGATAAAATAATAGTAGAAATTGGTAGAAAAGCAGTATCCGGGAAAGGCCTAGTCTTTGACAAGCAAAGATCTCCAGTTTGTCAGCAAGTGCATGAAAAAATTAGGGAAGAGTTTAAAAAGAATCCCTCAGAGAGAAGAAAGGATTTGGATTTCACCCTCCACTGTGCATAACATTCATTCATTTTCTGAACCGCTTAATCCTAATCACGGGGAGGCTGGCGCCCATCTCAGCCGACTCTGGGCGAGGGCAGAGTACACCGTGGACGGCTCGCCAGGCCATCGCAGGGCAGAGACACGCTGACAGCTATGCAGCCTACTCTTTACAAAAGTCAGCAATGGTTCTTTCACATGCCTCTCACCACCATCCTCCAAATGGAGTGATTCCATTATTTTTCCCTGGGGTGTAGTCATTTTTACACTTTAATACAGCATGTGTATACATTAATCTTTGCTTTGCTTTTTGTAACCTTATTTTTCTCTCTTCGTTCTTCCTCTTGTTTCTCAAGTTGGGCAATACGCAGGCTTAGGGCCTCCCAGTGCATTATGGGTAGTCCTAGTTCATCATCAGAGGAGCCTTCTTGCCAAAGCAAGGCTGCTCCTTCAGCATCCTCCTCCGTCTCATCACTCTCCTTTTCCTCTCCTCTTTCCCTCTCTTTCTCCTTCTGTCCGTCCATCACAACTGGAACACTTCAGAGACACATTTTAAAACAATGAGACGGTGTTTCAGAAACAGAGTCTTCACATTTACATCTGGTTTATAATGATGGGTGTGCAAATAGTTCTTATGCAATGTGAAATTAACAAGATTGAACCTCGGCCTTGTTTGGATTAAAAAGAAAATGTATAAAGAGAATTTAGCATGACTATTTCCTGAAGTAAAAACAAAGTCAAAACTTGTATTCATGACAGGAAACATTAATTTCCGACCGAATAACCTCAATAATTCAATCAACAAGCAATTGTACAAGAAAATATTTAATCCTGTAAGTAATTTTCGGGTTTTTATGGTAGCATGGCTGAACAGGCCCAGCCTAATGTACCTCAGGTTCGGCCACGTAGACTGCTCAAGATCTGACAAGTTGTGTTTTAATACCCTGTGAGTAGCTTTAATAATCTAGTCTCCTACCAGTGTCAAACTTTACCGCAGAAATTAACGAGCTTTGTTCCCTCAAACTGGTGGATAAAAAGGCCTAAGTTCCCATAGTTTTCTCCAAGTGGCTGCTGGTCTCCTCCTGTAGGTCCCGTTACACTCCTTCCGTCTTCATTCGTTATTTTCACTCTTCTTTCAGCCCGTTTTCAGTTTCTTTGTTGCTCCGTGTATGTTAGACACCTTGTTAAATAAATCCCGGGCGACTGTGTAAAAGAAAAAACAGCCAGGAAACCCGTTTGAGGTCTTAATAATCCCAGGAAAGTTGTCGCTCACGACCGCCTCAGAACTTGAGGAATTTCGCAACGGTTGCGTTTGAGAGGGGAGGAGAAAGAACCGAGTCACCAAGTGTCCGATTTCACTCATTCACACACAATCAGACATCAATCCTCAAACGGCAACAATCCCTGATTCAGAATCACTGCATACTGAATATCGCATTCCGACTTCGGTGCTTAAATCAACTGGAAACTTGTTGCCGGGGAAACGAAAGGAAAGCGAAGCACACAGGAAGAACCCACGAGCCTGGACATGCCTCCCTCATTCAGAACAAAACTGTGATGGGGGAGGCTCTTGACTCCTTGTTTTGTGGGAGACTTGTTGAAATGAATCCCAGGTAACCGTAGGACAGGTACTGGAAGACTGCACAAGACTTCCACACTTCACGAATCAAGTGAACCCAAAGATGCAGTTCGGTTCACAGGTCTGTGGAGTCGACTCAGTGAAGTGAATCATGGAACAGAGGTACCTCCTGATGCTCTCCATAAAACTCACTCATTAACTGGGTGGCGGGGAGGCTGGAGCCTGTCTCAGCCAACACTGGGTGAAGGTGGGACACACACGAGGAACAGTTTACTAGACCGCAGGGCCAACACACATAACCATTCGCACTCACAGCTAGGGGCAATTTGGAACAGCCAGAAGCCTACTGTGGATGTCTTTGGATTGTGGGAGGAAACCGAAGTACCCGGAGGAAACCCGTGCAAGCATGGGTGAACATGCAAACTCCACACAGAAACGTCCGTGCTCGGGACTTGAACCCAGAACCTTCTTGCTGTGAGGCAAACGTGATAAACACTGTGCCACCGTGCCCACCCATGTTGGGGTCAGACAACACAATATTTTTCCTTTCCTGATGGTCACTATCTCAGATTAGGTAATCATAGTGCCATAAATTATTGTCCTGGTCAGGAGACTGACAATACTACAAAGTTGATCCTGACCAATCTTTGTGGGTGTCTTTGCATGTCATCGAGGAGGAGGGTTAAGAAATTGTCAAATTATACCAAAGGAATTTCAAGGAACACACTTGTATGAGTTGTCAAATAAGAACATACACAAATACTGACATGCTAGGTTTTCGTCTGGGTGTTGTGGGAGGTTCCAGGCACTACATCAGTGTTTGGGACTTGACACTGGAGATTTGTTGGCCCCTAAAAATCAGGCCAAATTTGCATAATCTGATCGTGGCATAATCCATCATTAGCTTCTTCAAGAAAAACATTTAAATGTGTGATGGGTTTTTTTTTTCTTCTTTTTTTTCTTTTTTCTTTTTTGCCAGTCTAGTGAATGTCTTGTTCATTATGTCATGGTGTTCAAAAGTTTTTCTATCCAGTAGAGACCAGTACACATACACATTCATTCATTCATTTTCTAAGCCACCTATTTCTAATTAGAGTCGCAGGGAGGCTGGCACCCATCTCAGCCGACTCTGGGCGAGGGTGGGCTACACCCTGGATAGCTCACCAGACCATTGCAGGGCCAATACACACACACACAACTATTCACACTCACACCTAGAGGCGGTATGTAACAGCCAATTAGCCTGCTGTGCATATTTTTGGACTGCAAGAGGAAACTGGAGTACCTGAATGAAAACCCACGCAAGTACAAGGAGAACATGCAAAATCCACACAGAAACACCCGAGCCTGGGAATTGAACCCAGGCCTTCTTGCTGTGAGGTGGACGTGCTAACCTTTGCGCCACCGTGCCGCCCGAGTGCACATACTGTAAAATTCATATTAAACTTTTCTGATTTCATAGATGCAAACGCACCTACAATTTAGCATGTGGATTTTTAATACTTTGTGACTGTTTTTTCTTTCTTTCTTTGTTGTTGTTTTTTTATTTTTTATTTTGGCTAGTGGTTCTTTTGTGAAAATCGCTAACATTATGGATCCTGTAGAAGTATGTACTAATCCAAAACCAGACTGCCTTTCTTGGAATTCAAAGATGTAGCCATAACTTTTAGGATGCATTCAAATCAAAACACATAGATGGATTTGGAAACACAGAATAATTTTTCCAGTTGCTATCTCATTTTTCTGAAAACCTGTGGTCTGATTTGAAAAGGACATGCAGAAACCTAAAAATAGAGTTTGAAGTGTTCCGCAAAGATGAGTGTCCAAAATCCGCTACAAATGTTTCCGACCTTGAAAGACATTGCAGGAAGTGACTCAGTGCTGTTACTCTATCCAGAGGAGCCTTCACCCAGTAATAATAAGAAAGAAAACTGTTCTGCAAGAAAGCAGTCGCGCAGGAAAACATTTTAATAATTGAACAGTATTGTGTTAAAATATAAGAATGCAGCATATACTAAGGTATGACTTACCCTCACTAAGCCTAACCCATGACTTTTATTTTATTCATTTTTATGAAGTGTGCCAATAATTCTATTACTGCACACATTTGATTATGTGGAAAAAATATATAATATAAATCATATGTGGAATGATTCCTCACTGATTTATTTGTTTATCAACTCCGCATGTGAGGTAGGCCAGGTTGTTTTTCTTGCTGCTCATTCCCAGAACAGAGTAGTTCCTATTTTATGTTTAAACCCTGGGGCGGTACAACTCTTTCTTTCTTTCTTTCTTTCTTTAGGTATGTATGTATGTATGTATGTAGGCTGCAAGCTGAAAATGGGTCTTAAAAATAAGTTTCGTTCCCACCTCAGGAGGACGACGGGAGGTGGTTTTGTATAGCCAGTGATGTGTCTAAACCTGTCCTAAAAGTTTAACTGTAATGTCCTGCCAGTTTTTTTAAAGATCTTTTTAAAATAGGTCATTGAGGTCGCTTTATGTGGGACTGCATTAGAGTGATGATAGCTTGGTGTCACAAGACAGGAAACTTTCTGATTTCTAATTTGTTTAATGAAAAATGTATGTGACAATTATCTATTGGTTATAACATTATATAAACATAGTTAATGCCAAAGTATAAATAATCCTGTAAAGTAGAGGTCACTTAGACAGTTCACAATGTATTAAGAGAATGGAACTTCTGTGAAAATTGAACTTCTCTATTACACATGTATAAGCTTCTCTATCCAGTGTACAGTGTACTCACTGTATATTTTTCTTACGTGAAACATCACATCCCTGGGTTTGAGGCTCGGCGAGGGTATTTCTGTGTGGAGTTTGCATTTTCTCCCTTTGCTTGCATGAGTTTCCTCTGGATACTCCAGTTTCCTCCTACAGTCCAAAGATATGCACATTAGGCTAATTGGTTGTTCCAATTTGCCCCTAGGTATGTGTGTTGGCCCTGCGATGGACTGGCGAGCTGTTCAGGGTGTACCCCACCTTTGTCAGTGTCAGTTGAAATAGGCTCCAGCCTCCCTGTGGCCCTAGCAGAGGTTCAGCAAATAAATGAGTGCATATTATTACTATTGTTATTTAATATTATTAGATCACCTAATTATTTTAAAGTTGCTATACCAACTGAAACAAACTTTAATCTTTTTTCTCTGGGGGCCTGCTTTGACTCAACTCAGGTCCTGCCTCTCCTCCCAAAGATCTAGGCCTGTTTTGATTCAATGTGTACTTGGCATTACTCCTGATTCCTGTGTCCTTTTTCCTCATTTCCCCTGTGTTTTTCTGATTATAACCTGTGTGAATATTGAAAGGTGCAGGCTGATTTTTTTCTCTTACTAGCCATTTTAGAAATTCAAGTTCACAAGTTACATACATTTCTATATCAGGTTGCAGAATTAAGTCACCTGCTGTTGAAGTTTCCGCCTGCATCAGGCTTTCCTGTGTAGTTTTTTATGCCACTCTCCCATATCTGACTTTCTTCTAGTAAATGATCCAATTTTGATGCGACTGTGATCTCAGTTTCTTCTGTGGGCTACTCCTGCCACTGAAAGCAATGCCACTGGTACTAGGTATGGGTATCCCGGACTTAGAGACAGAGGACTGGTGATGCTCTTGGCTCAGACCAACAGATTGTGACCCCTCTGGTGATATCCCACTTTCCCACTTTTTTAACTGATTTCTATCCCTCTTTTGTTAGTAAATGGGATGAGCACATGGGATGAAAACCTGCTTCGGTTGATAGCAATGTTACAAATTTTTAGATATTAAAATTCTAGCCCTTGTCTGATCATAATAGAGCATGAAATAAATTTGAAACCTCATTCACATTAATACTCCTAGTAATAAGGAAAATATGAACTTTTTTTTTTTAATGGACGAGAGGTGGCGGCCATCTTGGATTTTGGGGCGGCGGCGCTCTCGTTCATGTATTTTCACCCTAAAACTAAAATATGTACAACCACTGAAACAGGAACAGGTGGAAAGTGGTATGTATACTGTAAGTATGTATCAAACAAACTACTGCTATGGTAGACTCTCTTGCATGTTCAAAGGTAACTTTTATCTTTTATTGTTACTTGCAGGTACATGAAGCACTACATCACAAATGTAATGCGTATAAATACTGACTTTTCACAGAGTTTATACATGATTTCTATCGATTCAGCATCTAGTAGTCGATACTGGCGACCTCCACTCTTTGGTTCAGGTACACGAAGAGGCCCAGCAAAGATGTTCATCTTCAACAATCTTAACTTTTGATGGCTTCATGTATTAGCCAGCAGTGATGTTGACTGGAGGAAGTCGACAATGGCTGTTGTTTCAGTACAGCTCATCACCACGCCTATAAAAACGTTAATGTAGAAAAACTATTGACATGCTTTGACCATTTTAATTGGTTCTTGAGCACAGCTGATGTAACATTCTCCAAAAAATTAAACATGGTAAAATCACCTGGATACCATCTGTTTTCGTAGACAACTGCAACCAGCTGTGATTTTACGACCCATCTGGCAGGGGATCTTCCGAGTCGTCATCATTGCTGGAAAGCTCATCTGCCGATGCCTCCATGTCTGACGACTTGTCAGACCTGTCAAACTGTGGTTTCTTTCTGGCCTTTTTCTTGCCACCAGTACCAGCACTTGCAGAAGCATTTGTTTTTCTCTCTTCTCTCTTCCTCTTCCTGGTTTCTTCCGCTGCAAGGTTTTCTTTCTCAAAGAGTCTATGGTCTTGTCGAAGTTTCCTCCCACCTGCCCTTGATCTTTTGAATAGGTCTTCAAGCTCCTCTTTTGTCTTTAAGTTCAACCAGCCCTTGAGTTTGTCTTGATTATTTTTTAGAAGAATAGAAGTGTGGAAATGAAGCGTTACATTTCTCCTCTTGCACTGACTGGCGTCCAAAGATCCAAAGTCCCTTTCACAGGCTAGATTGTTCAATGCGGCGCCCGCCACAGAATGGGCTACTGCAGGATCATGATCTGAGCTGTATTTTCCACTCAGGAAGTCTAAAAGCTGGTTGCCCTCATTCCACAGAGTACAGTCTTCACACAATCCTTGAACAGATCTGGAGCTGGAGGTTCTGCGGTGGCATCTAGGAACATCTGGGAGCACCTGTCACCAGGATGATCAAAAAAGATTGGCTTGTCCTGTCTTAAAAGTATTGACGCCGGATCATCTGCCCAGGACCGAATGGCGGCGTACAGCTTCTTTATGTACACATGGCAGTTCGGGTATTTACAATCACCACTGGTCATCAAATCCCAGTAGGGCCCAGTTATTTCGAAAAAGCAGATGGCAAGGCTTTGGATCATCATGACAACTTTTGGGTCCTGGAGATCTTACATCACAGACAGTACCAATTCCGATTTGTTGTATCCAACTTTGAGATGAAATCGACAATGTGGTGGTTGTGGTGTAGTACTTGCGTAACAGTTTCGAAGAGGCAGTTTTAACGATTCCCCAAAGTTCTTTTGGTGTTGTATTGTGCAACAGTATGCCAGCCACCTTTCACTGTGCCCAATTTTTTTCACTGGGTATGGGTCCCAGCACCTCGGATGCCATTCGCACACACCTTGCTGGAGCAAGTTCAGGTCTGTACTTGATGACAGAATCTCTACCCAGTTTGTCCTCCTTCATTTCAATCCGATTCTGAATTTCATTTAGGTTCTTGCAAGAATGCGTGGAAACCCAACAGCACGTGGCATATACAATGGAAGGAGTGGATGATCTGTGGGAGCTCTTTCTCTTTAAATGTGTAGCTAAATAGGTGTTCACCAGCAGATGAAATGACAGGAGACACTTTGTTCATTGGTACTTCCAACGCTACCAAGTCCAGTACACACCTGCGGACTTGAACAGCAAACAACCTGTCCTCCATCGTAGAAACTTGCTGAAAAGTCTCCGTGGCAATCTTTGAATTCAGAAATTACACCTCTGCTTTCAAATTCTCATTGTCCAAATGAAGGTTTTTTCATCCCCTCACATTTTCTAGAAGCAGCCCGCTTCCATGCACATCCAAAGTAACTCTTTCCATTCCTTGCCCTCCTTAGTTGATTATTCTCGATTGCAGGGCGTAGGAGTTCTTGCGAAGATTATCATTTTGAACTATTTTGAACCATTTTGAACAACAGACATTGGCATGACCTGATTAAATGGCAACTGATGAATGAATTAAAATTATTTCTTTAAAGAATTAAATAATGATAAATATATTGAACAGCACTCTGAAACAGCACTGACAGTGCAAAGTGTTTGTACTTTCACATGATCAGAATTCAATACAATTTCATAAGTAAAAAGATGAAATAATAAATAAATGTTCTTCACTTTTTCTTTCTGAGGCTTTGATTGTTGATTTGAAAAGCGTTGAAAGCAATATAGGTATTATTTATTATAAAAAGCTAAAGTAATGTGCAATAACAATCAATTTGAAGAGAAACACCTCAGCAATGAGGCAGCACATTTGGTCAGGTCCCCTACACGCACGCACCCAGAGAGGATGGGAGGAAACGCGCGGATTGTTACATTCCTTCAGCTGGGATCAATGGATGGGATATCGGGGGAGTGAAAACTGACTGTTTTCTCATGACTCGGGGTAACATTGTAGCACCCATCGTCCAATTTCAGCCACGCTTGCAAACACTCTTGATATATTTCCCAGCTATGATCAACAAATGCATAAATCCTTTATTTTTTTGACATGTTTGATGTGCATTTTTTTCCCACTTTTTTTTTATTTATTAGAAAACACTCCTTCATACACATTACATGGTGTTCAAAGCAAAAGATCCCACCACCACATTTTTATATACAAACCCCCAGTCCCTCGTCTCAGTCCAAATTGATATTATTGTCAAGAGAAAACCAACTAAACTTTCATCCGAACAAAAATGTTCCCCACAAAGAGGAACCCAAACCAAAAAACAACAAAAAAACAAACAAACAAACAAGACCACAAAAAAAAAAGGCCAAAAGAAAAAAACCCCAATAAAACAGCAAAACCAAAACTTGAACCCAAGCCCCGAAGATCCCCCTCCCCAACCAAGTCCCTTGTGCCTTGCACACTTGTATACGTATACACACA
>JBCNYH010000010.1:9564770-9580816 GCA_039654325.1 Tandanus tandanus
ATATATATATATACTCTTTTTTTTTGTGATCTCATCACAAGCTCATGCATATTGACATAAGCGCCGTCGTGTTGGAAGGCACGTGATGCAAACTTGCCGCTGTGATTGGGCATGTCATAACGCTGTTTACTTGAAATAAAGTCTGTCATAAAAGCGGGTTGAGCTTCAAAACTGGCCGGAATTGTGAGAAAAATGTTTTGCCTGGGCTTTATTTTTAGCAGATTCTCTCAGTTAAATTTTTTTAGTCTACTTAAAGTGAGAACGTAACAACAAAAATGGGACTCCTTGCTTGCAAAATCAAAGGACACTTTTATTATGAAATACTTTTTCTTTAAGCCGACCGGAAGTCATTGCTAAGTCAGCTGACCCGTGCAGATGACTGTTGACAGTCTGAGACATAGGAAGAAGTTTGTGAAAACTAAGTTTTAAGTCTATAGGTACTAAGAATAACTTTGAAAATGGCTTCTTTTATCATCTGTGGTCCGAAAATGGCGACATGTATGCTGGTGTTAAGCATATGGGGAGTGATTATGCTGGTAAGAGTGTCATTTTCGATTAAATGACATGTAACTTCTTTGTTTTGTAAAATAGCAAGATGTCCCAAAACATTTAAAGCTTATGAGCAGGCTAAGTATTGACTTTAAACATGTTGAAGCATTATAATCCACTGCTTCTGGGTATTAGAGCTATTATTAAATTAATGTGATGTATTGTGTGGTTTATTTGGGCTAAGCTGGAACACAACACCTGAACCCACAGAGTAAATAGATATTGAAGTACAGACATATCAGACAGCATTTTCTTCTCCACATCCATAACTGAGTGTGTCGGTCAAGATATATTGCAGGATGTCAGTGTGAAATGTAGCCAGCAGTGTTACTCTGAGTTATTCTTCCCTCTGGGTTCCTCTTTTAGGCAATGCTGGGGATTTTCTTCAGCGTTCATTCGGCTGTGCTGATTGAGGATGTGCCTTTAGTGCCGGAAGACCATAAAGACACGTGAGTTCATCTCATATGTTCGGCAAGAAGTAGTAATAACGCTTTCACTCATCAGAGGCTGAAAATGAGTGCTTCAGAGGCATCCTCTGTTATTGAAAGATAACCAGTGATGCTAGTTATTGGACAGTAGATGTGAAATCTGCGGTATAGAATATTGGTATTAGATAAGAGCTGTGCTCGTTCTCAAAGGTGTAGTGGTGAAGAGTGGTTTGCTCCTCACGTTTGTGCTAGATGAATAATATATCAAATGCATCCACCTCGGTAATGCAGAACTAGGATATTTACAGGACTTTTTCTTTTCTACATGGCACATTTTTTTTTACACTGGGTCTTGCTTAATAAGATGTCTTCAATTCATGCGTTTTCTATACGTCTTATCCATTGCAAGTCAACAGGGAGCCAGAGCCAATCCCATCTGCAATGGGGCGTTGTGCATCCTGAACAGATCTCTAGTCCAGTGATTCCCAACCCTGGTCCTGGAGAATCCCTGCCTTGCACATTTGAGTGTTTTCTTGTTCAACACACCTCATTTACCCAATTAGATAATTAACAGCACGTCATGACTTGAAGTGGGTATGATAGAAGAGGGAAAACTCTAAAATGTGCAGGACAGGGGTCCTTCCGGTCCAGGGTTGGGCACCTCTGCTCTAGTCTGTCGTAGCTAACAGAGAGGACGACACCCACCCACACTTACGTTTCACACAGCTCTTTGAGACTAACCAGTTGACCTCATCTACCTGTTTTTGGAGAGTGGAAGGCAACTGTGCTTATTACCACTACACCAGCTGGTCACTATGTCTGAAATTATTAAACAATAACATTTGCATTTCAAAACAGTAGCATTTTATGGGTTAACAAACCTGTTATAGTCATCGATTCTTCAAGTGTAATGCTATCCAAGTATTCAGAAATTAGGTATATTAGAAAAGGATGTACCTTCATTTTTATTTATAAGAGACAAGAGAGTTTCAATTTATTTGTTTTTTTTATATGTATTGTATGTTATGTTTATTTTAAATTCCTTAATATTCCACCCACGGATGCAAAAACACTTACTTTATGGCAACATTTAGATTTCTTTAGAAACACAGTTCTCACATTCTCCTGGGTTCCCTGGGCCCTACATCAAGAACCATAGCTGTGGCATCCAAGATGTGTTACATTTGACATTGACTTTTAATTTCAACGCTTAAAGAGAATGCAGTGTGATGCATTGATTTATTGTCTGGATGTTATTTATAAAAGTGATATTGTCTAATTCATAAAATGACAAACCTGTTTGTTTGTTTTTTCTTACAGTCAGAACCCACTGCAGAATGTTTATGCTGTCTACAACAAAGTTGGTTACAACTGCTTCATCGCTGCAGGAATCTATGTGGTTATTGGATTTGTGTCTTTTGTTCAGGTCCGACTGAATAAGCGTAATGATTATCTTGTGCGTTAGCTCCATCTGGTGGTTAGAGAACTCTGTTGTCTCTGAAAGTGATTTTACTGTATTATTATGAATTAGATTTTTATTTTTTTTTTTGCTCTACAGATGTTCTGATATTACAGATAGAAATTCCTGATGGTGTTTAAGTTATGATCAGAGGCAAAATGTTATATTTCTACTGTGCCTTTTTGTAAAGCATTCTGGGGTCTTTTAACGAAAACCCCCTCAGGTTGGGATTAATATTCATGGAAGAAGGATGGTTTTTAGTTAATATTGAGCCTTACTGTCTTCTACACGTCTTACTACCATGCTTATTGTAGTCCCAATCCTTTAAAATTTTTCATTTAAAAGTGCCTTTGCCAAACTGACTTACAATGAAATGGGTATAAAATGTAATACAATACAAGGGGCCAAAAGTCATTGTACATACATACATATTATCACAAAGATCATAAAGTAAAACAAAGTTCAGTTACATGCCTAACACCAGATGTGTTCATATGAGTTCATCATGATTAGGGATGAAAACTCTGTGTAAGGAAATGACGATCTTGTATCCACCATCCCGGACGTAAATAGTTGTTATACTTCATGGAAACATAAAGGAAACTAAAATGAGATTTTGGCTGTTTTATTTTTTTATTGATTCGGACATTCTCACAAGTTTGCAGGAGGATAAATTTACAGTTATGCACCAAAGGCGAGGTAAATGTCACTGAATAATTTCCAACATGGAACGTCTAGGGGACTATTCAGTTCACTGACATCCATCAAGCCATAATTGTTGCTTGCCATAAGTGCATCATTGTTTTGGTATATACTACACAGGAACTTTAACTGAAAAAAGCACTCTAAAATTTGATTTTTAATGTTTTATTTCTTAATTTTTTTTTAAAGAGATGCAAGTGAGCTCCATGAGGATGCACAAGCAAGTGTGTGAGCTGTGTAATGGCATCTCCTTTACATTATATTGATGTGAACATTAAGAGAGGCAAACTAAAATGAGAATTTTATAGTGTGTATTTTAACAAGATCAGGTGTGTCGAGCTAAGCACTGTGTAACTAAAGGGGTCTGAAAGAAAACCATACCCATCCGTATAGGTGTTTTAGTATGTACTATGCAGTGTAGAGTGCTAATGCAACCTACTCTAAGTCACTGTAGCTAACTGAGTGATTGTCATTTTGATTCAAGCATTATCCACTATGGAAATTAAAAAAAAAAAAATTTAACCCTGAAATAGCGCCAATCAGATTGCACCATTCCTGTGTAGTATATATTATGATGCACTATAATATAGCATCATAGTACATACTGTATCATAGTAAAACCTGGTGTGTGTGTGTGTAGTAGTAGTAGTAGAAATTATCACTGTCCATTCGAATTTAATTTTGCAAAAGCTGGTAACATCTATTTATTCCATCTACCATTATCTGTTATCTTGTTTGTAACACATAGTTATTTACAGAAATAAATGTTTCTGCGGTTTCCTAAGATCTTTGTCTGTTTTCTTGGTGCAGAATTTTGCAGCGTTTTTCTCAAGTCATTTTATATGGTAATGCTGTTCTCTATTCGGCTAGGACACAGATAGAGATACGGTAGCTCAAGACCCTTATTCTGCTTTAGAATATCCTCCTCAATGTCCTTCAGTTCCTGCCTGAAGTTATCAATTATCTTCTGGGCTGCCGGCTCAGTGAAGTACTCTTCCTCGTACTGTGCCAGAGGTATCTGAGCATGATAGATAGGGCAGAGGGCAGAAAGGAGATACAATGTAAAAAAATTAATAAAATAAAATAAAAACGTAATATTTTTTGAAGGAGCAGAAAAGTATTAGCTATGCACATCACTGGTGAAATTGAAACAGATTAGTATGAAGTAATATGGAGCTTTTGTGTTCCATCTTTGCATCCAGTTTACTCTAAACCTACAGCCAACACTCTGTGCTTTATTTCTACTTTTTATTTTAGGCGTGCTTTGC
Source organism: Tandanus tandanus (assembly GCA_039654325.1). Classification (NCBI taxonomy): domain Eukaryota; kingdom Metazoa; phylum Chordata; class Actinopteri; order Siluriformes; family Plotosidae; genus Tandanus; species Tandanus tandanus. Next base: position 9,569,177 of record JBCNYH010000010.1, read on the forward strand.
AGTGACATTCTTCTGAAGCAGGTCACTTGAGTTTTGTGGAAGTGTTGACTCACAGCGTCTGGCTGAGCTCTTCCTAAATGCCATGTGATTGCCATTTCCACACATGACTGGCTGATATCCGGAAGTGAATGCATTATCAACTCCATAGTGACACTGTCCTTGTCTGTGGGTGGAGGCAGGCGCATGGTGCAGGGTGTGTTGGGCACCCAAGCACAAAAGTCAAACTAAAGGGGAAAATATGCAGAGTCAATCTGAATAAGGTTAAAACAGTGGAGAGTATAATGTTAAAAGGCACTCTGGCCAAAATATAAAAATTCAATAATCAGTAAATTGATAATACTTGCCTCTTACAGCAGTACACAGTCAGTTTTTTTAGTTTGAATATTGGAAGTCCCTGTGTCTGAGACACTTCTGCTGCTTAGAATGGCTAATTGTTTGGCTACTTGTTTGCCCCTGCCCCCTCATAGTGTTGTAAGGGTCATTCCATGTCAATCAGAAAGTTGGTTGCGCTTATCGCTCATATTTTATAAATTTTTCATATGCTAGTTCGGTAATATAAAGTAAATTCAAATTATACTTGGTAACTTTACTCTTTTTTGTAGAATGCTATTTGGTTATCCAGAAGAATGTGTATCATATAGCCAAATATATCAAAAAGATAAAAAAAAGTCTTGAATTTTAAATGTGAATTTTATTTTACATTATACTAATACTGTAAGTAAAAGGAACAAAATCTGGGAAATAAGTGCAACTACCATTAGTCTATCTTACAGAACACTGATATTTAAATACAATAATTAAGCAAAATTGTGAATTTTGCCAAAAAGCTTACGTTGAGAAATGGCCATGGCTACTTGGTTGAGACCCAATTTCATAAAAGAGCACAACAGTGACATATCACTTACCTGTCCATTGTTGGTTGCTGCATGTTGTGCAGTGCTGGTGAAGATTACCACGCTCAAAAGTGTAACCAGCTCCTGTATATTCTTTAGTTCGTTTGGCAACCCTATGAAACATGAATTAGGGGAATAACATAATTACTCAGTGTAAGGATAAAAGTAATCACAGCTGTTGCTTCTAGTGCAGTGTTACACTGGACATTATTTGATGACCTCATGTCTTTTTATAAAAAAAAAAAAAAAAGAAAAGATTATGCCGTGATTAACTGTTTTTCAATGTAATTCACTGATCTTAACAATTAACTCTAACCCTCAACACTGAACCAGCACTGTGCCACAGTTATTTTTATTGACACTACTATTGTACTTTTTTTTGTTTTGTGGTGGTGGTTTTCAGGCTACCCAAACCAACTAACCAAAGTGGGGGGTGTCTGCAAAGCCTTCATCAACCACATCCTTTATCCATGCCTGCAGTTCTGAATCCTGCACTACTTCATTGTCACTTCTGTAATATAGAGACACTATGCTGGACACAAACCTGTAGGTGAGAAAGAAAGGGAAGCCGTCAACATATGCACTGTCTACAAAATAAATATTTTACATTTCATTTCACTGCCTAATGATGATAGGAAAGTGTGTCTCAAGAGCACTGCATCATGTCTGGACTCTCACTTTTCAGTGGCATCCCAGAGCATCAGGCTATGCTCTCTGTAGTAGTATTTATTGAGTTTATTAACACCACGGTCTATGAAGTCCCAGCGGGGTTGGAGAGAGCGGTAGGTCAGGACTTTATACTCTTTTTGAGACAGGACCAGCAGCCCATCACCACCTGTGGACACCACCTGCAGGGAAAGCATGCCTGCTTATTTATTACCGATGCAAACAAAGTTGAACAGGTAAAGCAGATGTTTCAATCATCTATTATCTATACTGTCACCACAGGCTTGCCCATTAGGTGTTAATTTTTCATTAGGTGTTCATATTTATACATAAAGAGAACAGAATCAATGCATACAGTATGTTTAAATGTATTCTCTAAAGCTGCTTTTCAACAGTGTACATTTTTAAAAGTACTATAGTGTTAAAACTTAAAAGAAGATCCATCAGCGTTGTGGGTTGTGAGCTGGAGCCAGTGCCAGCTGACTCTGGGCAGGAGCCGGGTACACCTGGAGCAGGTCAACAATTTGCCGCGGGAGAGCGTATGTTGTAAATAATCAGTACAATTAACACTTATGCACAGAAGGTTGCTGAATATTCCCAGAGACACAGCATCAAGGGAAATATAATTTTTTGCAACATTTCCTGAACCTGAAGTGCATAATTTTTTTCATATTTACTACATGGCCACCCTAGCAAAAAGTACACTATTTTAATTTAATTTAATTAAATTTATTATATTTACTTTTACATTTTTTAAGCATTACTATGAACGATGAGGTCGGTGCGCAACGCATTTATCAGATTTAAAACACTGGTGAGGATGTGAGGCATGCAGAGAAATTCACTGCTGTGCTAGAGCTAACAAATAACTTAACAGCTAACAAATAACTTAAACAATTTAGATGTATAAGTTAATTAGTTAATTCGCAACCTGAATATGCTCTCAGAACCAAATGCCACTGATGCAAGACTTTGTACTGCTGTTCGAGGACTCCTCCGACAAAACACCTGTACAGTTCCGACCGCCATGATTTTTATTTTTTGTTGTTGCTTTAACAGCTTCGAGTTTTTCCCACTTTGGGAATTTTGCTGAATTTCGGCCTCAATGACCACAAACCTTGAGTGTGTGTCTGCTATTTCCAGTGAAGCATCGTTCACTCAGAATGATTTATAATTCCAAGATAATGGATCAGGTTGTGCCATTCCCATGTGGTATATACAATAATTAACTTCAATAAAAATGTAATATTTTTACTTTCACTGGTTCCTAAGTTTTCAGACACCGGACACTTACTTTGCTCATTCTGTGTCTATGTAATCAACATTTAAATGCATAAAAATAGCCAGATATTTTCAGGTCAATTCCTAAATCCATATATATTTTTGTACCTGAAACTCACCCTACTAAAGATTCCATCACTAGAGATGAGCTGTGTGCGTCCACGGGAGTTTATCTCCAAAGTGTACTTCAGGTGAGGAGTGAGTAGCTGTAGCACAGACACAGACGGAAAGACTCACATACTGCTATACCTGAGTTTTATTTTTTGAGTTTTTAAAACTCATCCATGATTCCCCACTGACCTTGTTTATTGGGTGGACTGAAGGGAGTTGACGCAGTGTAGACAAGCAGAACACTTCAATTACAAGGTGGGTTCGCAGCAGGTGCGACAGCACCTGGAATATCTGAAATTCAGCATGACGGACCCATATTTTAGCCAATAACCAAGCCAGAGGTGGATCATTAGGCAAGAAAATGGGTGTATCCTTGCTGGGCTTCTGTTCAAGCTAAGAAAAAGGAAAAGAGAAAGGAATGAGGCTTTTCATTAGCCACATGTTGAATTGTGAACAGACTTCATGAAAGCATTACCTGTATGGCGATGGGAATAAGGCCATTATCTGGATGTTCATAGAGTAAACACAAAGGAGCTGCGAGATGCTGCTTCTGCCCTTTGATCACATTTTCAGGGACCCCGTCCAGTATAGCATAGTCAACAAGGTATATATTCCCAGCCTTGAGAGAGAAGGAGAGATGCTTATATAACCTTTAAGAAACTAGGATAAGCATATTGACTACTGAACTGATACACTGATGGATTGACTGATTTCATGTATGCAAACAGGAGTATTTCCAAGATATGGAAACATTTGGGGCTTTTAATGATGTTTCTCCCATGTACCCTTTAAAATAAAAAAGTAACCTAGGTTAATTCTTATTAGACACAGTAGAATATTGTTGATTAATAAAATATGCTAATTAACACCTTTCCTATCTCTACCTTCTATTCTACACATACACACACACATGTCCCGCTTTGTTGAATTTGCTGTGCACTGACAATCATAAAATTCTATAAAACAATACAAAAAATGCACAGAGAACTATCTAAAAAGCAGAATAAAAAAGTACACTAAATCTTTCATTAATGCTCTCCAGCCTTTACAACATATTATCGGTAAAGCCCTTTTCATGAAAAAAAACAGTGCTTTTTGTTGTTTGGTTGGAAAAATTTAGTAGGCCTACAACAGAAGGGACTGCCTGGTTGTGTTCACATATAAAATATGTGTCGTCGGCAAAATAGGTCAGGTCTAAAAGTAAAATCTGACATTGTTCATAAGAAAGTGTTTGTTGCAAGACAAAAAAAAATCTTCATACGATATTCCTGTGATACGCGGTTGACTGCTGTATATACGTTACATGACATAAGTATGCTCAACCGAATGCTGTCATAAAAATGTTGCATGGTGGGTGCATAAAGAAGTCCCGTGGGTTTAATATAGGGCAGTCATAGGACTACTGTAAGAAAGCCATGTGATTCTGAGCGATTCTAGCCAATCAAACATTTAAAATTGTTTGTTTATCATAACACAGTCATGGGTCATTGTAGGGCATCACACAACAGATCTAGGAAATTAACCTGACATCAAGAATTACCTATGACACACCCACAACTGCCCTAGGAATTAGCTTAATGTTCAGTTGTGGACCTGTTGTGCAACAAGATTATATTTATAGATTTTTTTTTCTCTCACAAAATTGTTACTCAAGTGGTGTGTGGTTGAAGCGAATTGAATTAAATAAGCTATTTAAACTTGACAACTTAATCAGTATATAGGTGCGGCCAAAAAGTTCAAGGACTGTTTCTGTAGTGAATATTTATTCAGCATGGCAGATTCATGCATGTACAGCAGGAGCAATCAGTCATTATCCCAAGCCATTATGCTATATGATCATGTGCTGTCAGCATCAGGACCTGTGTGTTTAGACAAGCATTTGTGATTGGCAGCAGCATTCTTTGAAATGCTTCAATGAAGCAATAAGCAGAGCTAGTTGATGAGGATGAGGTTCTGCCCCTCTAAATACACAAATGCCTCTCAAAACACCTTGCATGACTCACAAGTCCTTGGCTGAGTTCCTCAGTGTTAAGGTTTTCCTCGGTGAGTGAGTTGCCTCTCTGCAACTGCAAGCTCTGATTAGATCTGGTGTTTTTGCTTATGCACCAAACAGCAGCTCACCTGCCAGTGATTTAGTGGTATGACCAGTACCAACATGCTGGAAACACTAAAAACTAGGGTGACAGGTGCTCATCAATATTCCACTGATGACCGACCATCACTTTGGTGTATCCTGGGCTTGAGTAGGCACTTGAACATCAGCAGCCGCCAAGCGATCGCTAGTAACATTGTTTGGGTGCACTGGAGTTGGCGCTCCAGAGACACACCCATTTCCACTCTTAACTTAAATCTTAACTCATTTTGGGAACTTATCAAAGACATTTTGTCTGTTATTTGTAATTTTCAATGTGCTCTCAAGTTGTGTGCCTTACATTACAGTTCAATTCTTGGTTGGCTCTTTGAGCAATCAGAATTTCAGACAGGACTTCCAAACCCTGGTCATGGAGACTCCCTGCCTTGTGCATTTTAGTGTTTTTCTTGTTCCCTACACACCGGATTTAACTAATGAACTAAATAAACAGCACTTCATTACTTGAAATGGGTGTGAGGGAGCAGGGAGCACTAAAATGTGCAAAACAGGCATCTTCCAGGACCAGGGTTGGGAACCTCTGATCTAGGGTAACAGGTAACATGCTAAACAGGAATATGGCGATAACTGGATTTTTTCCTCTTGGAAACTGGATACTCTAATTAGCCCATAGGTACGAATATGTGTGTGTGTGTGTGTGTGTGTGTGTGTGTGTGTGTGTGTGTGTATGTGAGTGAGAGTGAGAGTGAGAGAGACAAGTGATGTTGGACACTTGCAGAGAGAAACATGTTGTTGGTCCCAAATAGAAATCACAGGACACAGGACAATCTCATGGCTTGTTTCTATTGGCCAGGAATTCAGGGCGATGTTGCGCCTGTTTCCTTTAGTAAAGATCATCTTCAAAAGAACTGGGATTTCTCTTTTGGATCATTAGATAGGTCTGCATGTGGATATTGTATAGTGTTGTTCATATCGGATTATACGACACAATATTCAGAAGTGGTGCTGCTGTGCAATTTCTTTGCACGAGTATACAGAGGGAGATTATCTTGGATCAGGGAACCACATTTATGTAACGTACACTATGCATGCTGTACGAATTATAGGGGCTTAAATCAATCCAGTGTGTACCACCCTCAGACAGACAGCCTGGTAAAACGATTTAATAAAATACTGAACACAATGATTTGTTGGTTCATTCTGGATGATTCATGTAACTGGTTGGAGTCCCAGTTATTTGCAGTTAGTGCCCTGCTGGGACAAGAGGTTATCAAATGTGCAGCCAAATTCACCCCGGTCCACTGTGGAGACCACCTCACGCTGTTCCAGAAGACACAGTTCACGCAGTTACAGGAGGTATTAATAGATGTGTTCTTGCTTCTACTGGGTTGTACTGATCTCATAGAACTGCCGGTGTGGATGTGCAGAGCTGTCCATGCTCAGCATGGGGGTACTCAAACAGTTGCACAGCAATTGGAAAGCTGGGTAGTCTTGGTGCTCAAGACAGATGGGTCGGTCCGGTTCTGTGTGGACTTTTGGAAACGCAGTGTCTAAATTTGATGCTTAACCTATGCCCCGCACTGATAAACTGCTTGACTGCCATGTCCTGAGAGAAAACTGCCTTTTCTACTCCATTTGAGTTACACCAATTTGTAACATTGTAACACTTCCCATTAGGGTTGATTGGGGCCCCAGCAACATTTCAACATGTCATGGACAAAATTGTCTGTGCATACACTGCTGCTTACTTAGATTATATAATCTATAGTAATGATTGACAGCAGTGTTCACAACATCTGAGAGATGCCCTAAGAGCCTTGAGATGGGCAGGGCTCATGATAAGCTCGAAAAACTGTGCAATTGGGAGGGTGGAATTACAGTATCTGGGCTTCCACATGGGTCACAGGCAGGCGTGACCCCAAATTGACAAGTTGGCAGCGGTTGTAGACCAAAAAGGCGGTAAGGCAGTTCCTAAGGCTGGCTGGCTATTGTCATAGGATTGTGCCTAATTTTTTGGACATGATCAGTCTACTGACAAAGTCAACTAAAAAGGTGGTGCCAGATCTAATCCAGTGGACCAAGCCATGGAAATTAGGTTTAGCCAAATAAAAGTGGTTATGTCAAGGAGCTGGGTGCACCTGACCTTTCTCTCCCTATTATCTTATAGACAAATGCATCGCAGAGAGGGTGAGGACTGTGAGGAATGCCCCGTGCGGTACATCCGCAGTAATTTCTCTGTGGGGGAGATTTAGTACAACATAGTGAAGAATTGACTGGCCATCATGTGAGTGGTCATCACTCTCCGGTACTACTTACTGAGTGCCTTTTCACCCTGCGGTCGGATCATGTGCTCCTCCAACGGACACAAATCCCTTGGTGGTATCTTTCTTTAAGTTTGAGGTGGTCCACTGGCCTAGGGCATAGATGATGGTGGCCAATTACCTCTCCCACCAGGGGAGAGGCAGCGTTTGGCCAGACGGGTCTTCTGCCTGAGTTGGGCGGTCATAGGTGTGGCAGTGAGGATGTGGTTGAGCACCCTCAGGAGGTGGAGAGGAGTCAGGCAAAGTCGGCAGGTGAATTAAGGAGTGCACCTGTGTTTAATTAGTGGCCCTATTTATGTGTGTCGTTCGCCCCACAGCAAGAAGGTCCCGGGAGAGATTCCCAGGCTCGAGGTGTTTCTGTGTAGAGTTGGCATGTTCACAGCCCAAAAACATGCACCCCATGCGCCCCTAGGTGTGAGAGTGACTGAATGGTTGTATATGTGTTGGCCCTGCAATAGCCTGGAGAGGTGACCAGGGCGTACCCCGCCTTCTCCCAGAGTCTGCAACCCTACTTAGGATTAAGTGGCTTAGAAAATGAATGAATAAATATGTGTGTGTTTGCAGATGGAGAGTAGCTGGTGACTAGATTAAAAGACTTCAAGTGAGGGCTAAAAAGACATCAGAAAAGTGCATAGTTTATTTTGATAACATAAATAAACAAAGTGAACTCTTCCTCTCAGTCTCCTGTATCTTGTACTTACAATACTACAATGATTTGTGCTTCCACCCTTAGGTTTGCATATGTGAGTACCAGAGGCCCTGTGATGGACTGGTGGATTCAGGGTGACGAAAATATAGAGAGTATTGAATATAAATAGAGTCTGGTATCATTTAATAAATTTCTTAATATACCTCACCTTGAGCTCTTTATCCAGGGTGGTGTTTGAACTTAAGAAGGACTGCACCATGTCTTCAGAGACAAGGAAATTGGAAGGCACTTCCCTGCACCTCTGGATCATGCGTGGGTTTGTCCCATTCAGGAACTGATAGCCGAAAAACCAGTCTTCCTTCCAGTGTTCCATAGTGTATTCTAATACAATTCATAAGGCATTTACAGTCAATTACACAGTATTATTGTGTGTTGTGCGCAGTTTAAGCAGGACATTTTAAATAAATTAATGTCAATGAGAGGGGTTAAAAATAAATAAATAAATAAACCAATAAATAAATAAATAAATAAAAATTAAAAAGGTCACAGGAAACACACCAGCAATGGAACTCCGTAATGTCCAAAATATGTGTTTAAAATCATCCAGGTCCTTCCATGATCTCCCAAACCAAATAACCATCTTCTTCAGAGACAGCTCCAAAAGCCTAAAGGTGATCAAATTAAACAAAATAAGTGCAGATATTTTTGACACACGTTTTTATCTCTTTTTAAACATGGATGAGTTCCTTTCCAGTTTTGTTTTATTTAGACTATAAAAGCATTTTAATTAGGATTTAATTAATACAGATTTTATATATGAGATCCACTGCTCACGCGAATTGAAGTGATCTTTCAAAGTCACTGCGCTTCTCATTGGCAAAGCGAACATCCTGGGGTAGGTCTGCCTCTGAGTCGGTATCTATGCATTTGGGAATTCCTGGAGCCCAGACTTTCCATCTATCATAACATAATATACAAATACAAACCAGTAATATAAACAAAACAGAAAACAAATGCTGTATAATAGCTTTTGTACACCATAATATGCCATAACACCACCTGATTGACTGGGCTGTAGCTAGGCTGTCCCATACCAAGCAATTTGCACTGTGTGTCCTGACACCTATCTATCATAGCCAGCATTAACAGTTTCAGTAGTCTGTGCTACAGTAGCTCTTTTGTGGGATCACACCAGACATACTAGCCAACCTTTAGTGGGTGCTTACCCCTGCATACCAGGAAACACCCGACAAGACCTGCCATTTTGGAGATGAACAAACCCTGTTATTCAGCTATCACAATGTGGCCTCATGTGAAGTGAATATCATTGATTAGCTGGTTAAAGTGGCACATGCCAAGGAATGGGATATTTTGGGCAGAAAGTGAATAGTCCACTGAAAAACGAGTAAGCATAAGAATCTGAGACACTTTGACAAGGGCCAAAGTTGGACAATGTGATGGCTAAACGGCTGGGTCTATCTCCATGACTTCTGTCTGCAAGAGAAGTTAGTACCAATACAACATTGACATGATAATAGTTTTCACAGATTTCTGACATAACGGAAGAAATAATATATTCAATCCCACACATCTGCAAAAATTCATAAACAGAGAACATCATGTAGTAGGAGATGTTCTCGTTTTTATAGCCCCCTGTATAGGAAAACATTTTGATGGTCTTTACCTGTTAAAAGTTTCTAAAATGTTAGAATCACTGACCTTTTCACACTATACAACTTCAATGAGTTGTTTGGTGTTGCATGGGTGTGCAAAATTGAACATTAATCATAGTGTTACACTCTTCACCTTTCGTTTGGAGAAATCCCCAATGACATGTGCCTAATCCCCAAATCCTTTCTTAAACTTTCAAAAAAAAAAAAAAAAACAGCTGTCTTTGCTTTTTATAAGGAAACGAGAAAAAAGACAGGAGGAAAAAATGGTTAGGAAAATGTAGCCACCAAGAATTGTTTGTTATGCAAAGAAAACCGGAGGTGCAAAATATGTAGCAATTTTATACTGTGCATTGCCAGGAATCATATTGTGTTTTAGTTTTGCTGCTGCTAACAACTATTTGAAAAGGAAATATCAACTAATTTGCTATAGAAGTATGATTACTGGGCTTATATTCTGTCCTCTTCCCCAACACAATCAGATCCTTAAACAACACAGCAGATGAATCTGAATTCTATTCATGCTCTCATTGACTGTTTCTCACTGTACTTGCAAATAAAAAGAGTGGTTCACAGTACGATTGATCACTGAGAAATCTAGATATGGTTAAAAATATTGGTGCCTCTGATCACTTGCATTACTGAATCATTCACGGAACTGTTCACACCGCATGAACAGGAGCATGCAACAGGTAGTAAACAAACTTCAGTGACATTCTGATATAATTAATGCTGTGCCAATTCTCTCTAAAGTAATAACACTACTTCAATTACAACTGGGGTAGAATATATGGATTGGTGAAAATGTTCACTATCTGTAAATGAGCAATGCATCAGTATTACATGTTTTTTAAATTGAAGAATTAATAAGCTATATTTTGTGCAGTTAGGCTAGCTGTGAGCTGTTAAAGCCGAAGTATACTTCCTTGTATATGCTTGACTCACAATATGTGTGATGCAAATTTTTTTGTGTGAAACTGGATATGCAATAACAGGTATTAGTCATACTGCATGCAGCCATGTCCGCAGATTAGTAAGTGGATACCCGACCCAAGCCTGACGGTACCCGACGGGTCGAGCCAGGTTCGGAACTTCGGACAGATATTTAGAAAAATGATGCACGGGTTCGGGTCGGGCTCGGTCACTTCAGTGCCATAAGGCATGGAACATTTTAAATTTAAAACAGCTTATTATGTAGGTGGCCAATGGGCCTTTTTCACTTGATGGTTTTAACTGTGTCGAGCTTGGGTCGGGCTCGGACATAAATATCTTAATGCCTGTCGGGCTCGGATCGGGTTCGGTTACTGCTCTGTCGGATGCGGGCCAGGCTGGGACAGAAAAATATGGCACGATCGGCACTCTACCGCAGATGTATACTTCAGCCCTTAGCTGTGTATTGCACACTGCCCTGCTGAAAAAAATGTTAGCATTCTAATATTTTGTTGGCCTTCCTTTAGCTTTGATTACAGCATACATTTGCTGTAGCCGTGTCACTATGGCAACATTTATTTTGGGATTAAAGTCAGGATTCCTCATGCTCACTGACCCACTCTTTCATTATTTGAGCCGAAATTATATGTCTGTGTTATCAGAGAAGAAAAGCCCTGGTGATGGGATTTAATTTTATTCCTACAAAATGTTGACGGGCCTTAACCTGACCAACTGATGCAACCCCAGATCATTCCTCCAAAGGCTTGTACAGTGACCACTATGCGTGATGGGTACATCGCTTCATATGCTTTTCTTCTTACCCTGACACACCCATCACTCTAGAATATGGTAAATCTAGAGTCCAATCTTTATGAATGAAACTCATTGACATCTTTTCCACAACCACGGAATGTGTCTTTTTGCTTTTTAAGAAATGTGAAGGTACTTACTGCATCATTCATTCATTCATTCATTTTCTGAACCGCTTATTCCTAATTAGGGTCGCGGGGAGGCTGGCGCCCATCTCAGC
>JBCNYH010000010.1:9593739-9606682 GCA_039654325.1 Tandanus tandanus
TTGCCCCTGCTCTTCTTCTTCTCTCTGTTGGATGCAGTGTTGTTACTTCTGGATTTCTTTGCTGATTTGACAAAAACTCAGTTTGGATATCCGCAGGTTTGCAGAGCTTTCTTGATGTGTTTTTGTTCCATTTCTTTTTCCTTCATCTTGGTGGGAATAGTTTAGAATAGTGAAACAGAAACATGACTTGGATTATTACAATACATGTATAAAGCCTAACTGTGGGTAAACTCATAATAAATTGAAGGTTGTAATATGAAATTTGCATGTTTATTCTGCTAAACCATTCAATATTAAATTTTATCTCCTTCCTATGACGGTATAAATAATCGCTATGAGCCACTAGAAATACAACATATAGTAAAATTTGCTCCACATGTATAGAGTGTAAGCTCTAAATTGTCATTGTTTTGTTTATATTTTACAGTGTTTAATGAAAAATAATAGCATTTTTATTGTTTGTCGTTACGGTTGCAACAAGGCGTTATGGATAAACTTGGTCAGGAAATCTTCAGTTCTTCTTTGACTCTGAATGTCACTGAACTATTAACACTTAATAGTTGCAATCTTATTTACACATAATTATATGAAAATCACAACATGTTTAAGAAACCGTTAAAGCAGCAACATTTAACAACCTATAAAGAAGCAGCATGCATTGAAACTAAACTATCTAGGAATCTGCATGTTTTGTTCTAAATAATAAGTGCAACAATCTAAAAACACTATAACACTACAAAAGACCTTTTACTATTGTCAAATATTGTGAAGTAAATGCCATGTTAATAAACATTAAAAATAGTTACATTTGGCTTCAATGCAGTTGTCTATGATTTGGGAGCAGTGTCTTCAAGGAAAAATTCACAATTAAGCTTCTTGTATATGAAAATGACTAGGACAGCTACCTGAAAAACAAACATCACAGTTAGCAGCTAAATTAAAACTAACACAGTTGTAACTTGAAAGTAATGTTTTTTTGTGTTTTTTTTTTACCATGTCACACAAAACAGACAATTTTAGTGCGATTTTAAGGCTTAAAAGTGCTCTATCTTGGAAATTAGTGTGTGAATTTCCATGAAATTTGGAGTGGATACTTGTCAAATCAACCTACATAATTAAAAGGTCTTTTAAGATTAGTGCATACAGGAGATACAGGTTTAATTCATTGGCTTCACTAAAATGGTACCATTTTTAACTCTACTTATGACGTGGTTCGATTTTCAAATTGACCTTTTTTTTGGGCCGGGATATGCAGTTTATCTTTGACACTAGAGAGCGATCTGGATTTTGGGTGGTCACCTTTAAGTTTTTTGGGGAATAACCCTTTAATATTATCATTCTCTAGATTAATTTTATGACCCTTTTTCCCTTTATGCTGATATTGTACTTCTGATTTGTGTTGTTAATGGTAGAAAGAAGGAAGTTCACACTGTTTAAAAATGGTTAAACAAGTTCTTATATTTAATAATTCATGTTAATTATTATTAAAAGCAGTTAGGCAGGTAATGTTATGTGCTGTTTTGATCATAAATTATACTCCAAGACTTGTAACTCAGATGCTGTTCTCATGTTGTAATTGTGATCACACAATCCAGTGTATCTTTTGCTACAATGCCCATCAAAGTGTGAATTGTTAACCCATTATAAGTTATGTAACTGAATATGATACATTTTTCTTAATGATATGATCTTGTCTTCATGCTGTTTTTAAAGCTTGCTAGAGGTGTGCAGCAGGACCCTAGAAGGTTAGAGAAACGTTCTACATATTCCACAGATACAACCTGAACAAGGTACCTAATGTACCATAGCAGGTATAAAGATGCAAAATGACAATTTATTATTATTATTATTATTATTTTGCCTAATGATAATTTTTCACTGACACTAACTATGAGCATTATTTAGTTCATTTAATAATTCAGCTGAGACGGAAGACTTGTTAGACATAATTTATAGAGCTTGCTAACCAATGTATCTTTTCTATTGGAGCACACAATACTAAAACTCTACTAAAGTTGGACATTTATTTTTCCACTTCACAATCTCTTTAACACAAAATTCAAACAAGTGATTTTATTCTTATAGTTCAAATGAGAAATCTTTCAGCATGCTCCATAAAAGCCCAGAATGTGTAGGTGGGATGTGTGAAATGTTTAGAACATTAAAACTTGCACAATTTGCTTGTTTCACCCTGCTGCCAAATGTTAACCAACTATTTAAGTTAAGGATGTAAGCAAAAAACTAACAATAAACCACGTGTGTCCTTTGCACAGTCTGGCTGTCTGTAAAGCCAGGGCTTGAACTCAATAGGGAAGCTCAAACAGTGTGATTATATATTGGGAATCAATGCCAGGAGATGAGATAGCCACAAAATCAGAGACAGACAGATGGAGTGGGAAACAAGAGCAGAAGTTGCAGGTCTATGAAACCGTCTGTTCAGTTTGGAGACTGGTCAAGTTGGTAAAACATGCCAGAAAATCAGAAACACTTGTATTACATCCTTCTAAGCACAGGTTGATGGAGAAGGCATCCTCTGACAGTTGGTGAACAGGGCTCTGAGGCCAGAGATGGAACATGACCAATGCACGCCCCTTAAACGGTCATGAGTGATCTCATTAACCCCATTATTTGAAATGTGGCTTGTTTGACACCAAGTAACATTTCACAATATTAGCACACAAAATAAAGTCTTAATTTCATTTGCAAAAAAAACAAAAATAAAAAAATCCAATTTGCAAATCAAGTGACCCCTAGTTTGGGGGCCCCGGATTTCAAAGCAGTATTTTTTTAATGTTGCTCTTAATTCTCCTTTGCTTATAAAACAATTTTCTTAATTAGATTGTCAAGTTCTATTTAAGCTCTGCCCAGGAGGCGGGGTCAAAAGTTGCCACAAATTTGAAAGCACACAATTGAGTAGGATCTCTTGTTCTGTAGCATTATAATTTCTTTTCTCTGGAACCAAGGGGCCCATACATGTTCCAGCTTGACACAGTACACAAAGTGAGTTTCATGAAGACATACGTCAAGGTTGGAGTTTAAGAAATCAAATATCCTGCACAGAGCTCTTACCACAAACAAAGTGGACAATTTTGAGATGAAATGGAAAGCCGACTATTCCCCAGGACTCTACACCCAACATCTCTGCCCAACCTTACTCATGCATTTGGGGCAAATAGCCACATTCAAAGCTATAAAATCTAGTGAAATGACTTTACAGAAGAGTGGAGGCTCTAACAGTAGTTACGAGGGGACCATCTCCATAATAATGGCTTGTTCTTGGAATGAGATTTGCACCAAACAAATATGGGTGTGACGGTCAATCATCCATGTACTTTTGGCCATATAGTGCATGAACAAATATGAAGAGTGCAAAACAATGGGGTTAGAGTCATTGTGAAAATATCATACAAGCTCTCTTTACTCTGTCTTGGAAATGGATTTGACATTAGGCAATCAAGATATAACCGAATTGTTGATGGAATTTCAGCTTTAATTCAAGGGATAAAAAATATATATATATATTCTACCCAGTCCCTCAATTCTCACAGGCTCATAAGTAACTATACAATTGACTGCTAACCAGTTTCATGAGCAGGTATAAACTGATTTCTTGTTATTTTATGACAAGTTAAACATTGACGACAACCACCTGTATAGGGTTGCTGCCTATTTGTTCAGTTCCGCTACATATTTGAAATGGCCTAACAACAATCAGACCAGACAACAATCAGACCAGAGAGAGAGAGAGAGAGAGAGAGAAATGAAAGACTCAAGCTAAATTAATCGGGTTGCTGAAGCTTATTGACATGACTATTGACAGAAGCAGCAAAATGAATTCTCCAGTGTTTGGAATTATACTTCTGCTCAGATTCAGTCAAAAGCTGCAAAAGTGATAGAACATGAAGACATAAAAGCTTGTCAGGTAAAGGACAACAGAAAAGAAGACACCAAAATCAAAGTGAGCTAGCAAGTCAGACTATAAAGTGAGTGTGGCTTACTCAGACTCTATGTCTGCTGGTGAAGCAAAAAATTGACAATAACAATAATCATTTTTTGTAAATAATTGTGTGTCATATGGGAGAAACAGGCTACATGGTAAATTTGACAAAACAAACTTTTTCGGCCAGAGATTCATTGAAAGACCACATGAGAGAGACTGCTCTTTCAACCAAATCATTTTCCCTCACAAGGAAAGTAGCTTCCTTTCTCCATAGCTTGACCCTCTTTGTATGATTGTTCAGCTTCCCATTGTTGTGGATCCATTCATCATTTTCTGAACCGCTTAATCCTAATTAGGGTCGCGGGAAAGCTGGCGCCCATCTGAGCCCATCTCTGGGCAAGGGCAGAGTACACCCTGGACAGCTTGCCAGGCCATCGCAGGGCAGAAACACACTCACGGCAATGCAGCCTACTCTTTACGAAAGTCAGCAATGGTTCTTTTACATGCCTCTCACCACAGACAGTGAGAGACATAGCTAGCCTTTGATAACCCAGTTCACTGGGGGGACAGCAGTGACAGCCTGTTGACAGTGGGGCTTGAACCCTTGGGATCAGTAATGCTAAACTGCTGTCATACCGTCAGACATTCGGCTACTTCATGTACCTAGATAAAGTTCAGAAACTGACAATTCGGGATGCTAGCTCAACAGCAATTAAAGTGTCTGTAGTCTGGGCTAAAGTAAGTATTCCAACACATAGCAGCCAGCACTCAATCATGAAGGAATGAAAAGGATTTGCAGAGACACAAAAATAGAAGCAGTGCAACACAAACACAAAGAGGATAAATTTGTAGCAAGGCTTGAAAATTTATTTGACATTGCACGTGCAGATGCACTAAACATATCAAATCAGACAGAGCATTTCACTTATCAAAGAGGCAGGAAGGACATCCAGGTGTTATTGGACCCGTCGACAAGATATATAGTGTTAAAATGAAGCGCAAACAGGTACATTTGAATTCTAAGGCAAAACTTCAAAAAAGTAGCTTAGAAGAACTTGAAGCCAGCTGCTCAATGGTTGTACCCACATCAGAGGTTTCATCTGATAGCTCTGATAAGCCTGCAGAAGGCTGGCAGCTGCTTTGGACACGACGAAGATATCATGCAATGTACGTCCTACATGAGATGGCATCTAGCCATGGTCATGATGTGAGCACTCTTAACATCAACCGCAGCTCCATTCAGCTGGCAAGAGCTCTTCATAGGGCAGATGAATCACAAAACTTAAAATCAGCGTTTAATGTAACAGTGCCACTCACTGTACACTGGGATGCCAAATTAATGGAGGACTTGACAACCAAATAAGACGTTGATCAACTTCCAGTATTGGTCTCACGTGCTGGCTTTGAAAAACTTCTTGGTGTGCCCAAACTATCCTCTGGTACTGGTGCTGCCCAGGATGAAGCTGTGGTAAAGTGCTTGGAGGACTGGAACGTCAAAGATCATGTTGTTGCCTTGCCATTTGACCCAACTACCACAAACACAGGAGATCGTTCAGTTTAAAATGACAGCAGCTGAACTCAAACACATTGGTGATGTTACAATTTATCTGAGAGCCTGGATGACCACACCATGTGCTATTGAAGCACCCCTGAATGACTTTACTGCTACATTACTCACATGCAGGTATTTCTGAGGTGACAAGTCGTAAACTGGGCCTCCACCTGTGGTACTTTTCTGAAGAACTGGTTTCACTGTCTTTTGTTCGATTCCAGAGTATCTCCTGAAACAAAATTACTCATGGTTTCATCAATGGAAAAATCTGCTCCTGAGTATCCTCCCACGTGTCCGTGGGTAGAAGCATCAGCCTTTCTTGAAGACAGAGGGTTGGATCAGTTTTGCACAGTGAATTCCAAGAATATTTTCAAGCTTCTTGCATTGCCAGATTCATTTCTGGCAGAAAGATCCCTCTACATGGCCTGATGATGACGATTTCAACAAAGCCCTTGGTGTTATCTCAGCTTTGGCTGTTGTAAAAAATAGGGCAGAACGTTGAATTGCTTAAATCCAAGACTAAACAAGACCCTTGTCAAGGGAGAGGAACAGCTTCAGTTTCTTCTGCAAGTTGTTAGTGAACATCAACAATTTCCTAATTGCGAGAAGTCCACATTACTGACCAAAAAGTGATTTTTAATATGCATCAAGGGAAAGTAACAGTTTTGACATGAAACATTTCTGAACTTGATTCCCACTAGCTTACAGCTTGTATAGATATGTATTTCACTTTGCAGATTATCGCTTGAATGTCTTAATATAAAGTTCTTTATGAACGATATGACTGTAAACAAGTACCTTGTATGTAATTACAAAGTATATACAGTACTGTGCAAAAGTTTTAGGCACATCTAAAAGAATGGTGTAGAACAAAGATGTCTTATATTTACATATAAATAATGACATTAAATTAAAGATCTCTACATAGAAATTCTATAAAGCACAGTAACATTAATAAATGAAACTAATTCAGTATTAGGTGTGATGACTTTTTGCTTTAAAAATAGAATAGCATCAGGTAGAGTTTGTGCAGTTTTACAAGTACAGTATTTACCGGGTGTCTTACAGAACCAGCCACAGTTCTCCTGGAAATGTTGACTGTCACACTTGATTATTTGCATGTAAATCACAGCAGCCTTCATTATATTTTTGTCTGAAAAGTGGTCTCTTATACGTAATATACTGCTTTCTTTATTTGACATACTGTACTAACATTTTTTTAATGTAACATTACATTATGTGCTGGGAAATTAATGTTTGGAAATCTAAAGTGTTTTTTTACTAACTTGCTAATATACAAGTTATAAAATCTATAGCAAAGTTTATAATAAAAAAGCCTAAGATTTTTGCACAGTACTGGATGTAATGCAAATTTATTTTGCATGTTTTTCATAAAGTTTAAGTAAGGATCATTAGTCAACAAATGTTGTTGCCTGTTTATTAAAATTGTGTTAAAAGGCTTTGTGGTATCTTTGTTGATTGTTGAGGATGGGTTTGATATCTCAATAAAGGAAATACAAGAATAAACAGCTGTTTATCTTTTGGAAGTGAGGGCCACCCCTAAATATTGTCCAATCACCCCCCAAAAATACACTTTTTTCTTTTATCACAAGTGGAACAACTTGGAGGGGTGAAAGACTGAAATGTACAAACTTTTTTCAACACATATAAGGGCGTTTCACTATCTCTAATTTATGTAGAATCATGAATAAGCAACCTGCATGTTTAATATCGTCCTTTCAGTGTAAGTAAAAACAGCCAATCTCAGCTACTTCTTTGTTGACCCCAGAGCAATCAAAAGTCTTCGTGTACTTCCATCTCTGTACTTACCTGTATAAAAAGAACCAAGTCATTTGGCTTTTTTTGCTTTTAATTGTCTTTTTCAACCAATTAACAGAAAATAAGCACTTGTAACAAACAATAGTACAAAAAAATTGAAACATGAGGGGAAAATCCATAAGAACTACAAGAACCATATCTTCCAAACTGAGATTTCCAAGTTCTTTAGTGTAAATGTGACAGAGAACGAAAATTGTAAGGTTATGTAAGCAGGCTAAAGGCATGCAACCCATTTCCAGAACACAAAGCGGTCTAGCTGTACAAACCTCTGCTCTGTGTAAAGTAATTTAGACAAAACACCGACCAGTTGTTTGGATGGTAACATTTAAGCCCAGAAAACACTTATGATGGCATTGAAGAATTCATCTTAAAATGATAATCACAAGGTACATCATGTCTGCATTACTGATACAAAACTTAATGGATACAGTTGATAAAAAGTTTCAAGTTATAATTACTGATGTAAGAACCTTAGGAAGGAAAGGGCAGGAGTCCATGACATCAAATGAATTATGGCTCTTGGAGATGTTTTTACTTTAAGAATGTGAGTGAGAAGCACCATGGTCCTCATCATCTGGGGGACAGTCCACAAAGTCAGCCAACATTGAAGCCATGGCTTCATCGTGTAGCTGTGAAATAGAGTAGGAGAGGGAGTTTTAATAAACAAATCAGCAAGATGAATTAGCATTAAAGCAACACCATGTGCTAAAGCTTCCGAAGCCTGTTGCCAGTGTTTACATATTTTGCACTCAATCCATGGATAAACACAAAGTCAGCCAACATTGAAGAAATGGCTTAACTAAAAAAACATGTAGTTAAAAAAATCTCAAGTTCTTTACGAGTAAGAACTTCAGATTTTTTAAACTATTTTTAAAAAATTATTTATTTAAACATACTGTACCTATCTTCCCATCTTTTATGTTTACTTTTGCTCCCTGTTGCCCTATAGTAACCCTTGTAATTACATTATGAATCTGCCATTAGTAAACTAGCAGCATACTTTGACACGGCTGTTTATCCTGTAGGGTTACACTGCATAGACATTTTGTGCTTGCCAGTTATAGCATTCTCTCTCAATACTGAACAATTTCAATCGTTTTTGTCCCTAGTAAAAATCCAAAAAGATGGGGAAATAGGGCCCAGGCAAAAAGATCCAAAACATTTCTTTAATGACTACAGATGACAATTCTTTGTATTCAGTAATAGTACTTTTCAGCAATTATGGAGACTCGCCTTTTTCTTCTCACTGCTCTGTTCAGAGATTTCTCCTTCTTCTCGGTCCTCTAATTTCCTCTTCGTCCCTCGTGCTTCTTCATTCTCCGCCTGCGTTCCTTCAACCACCTCTTTCTCTGCTGCCTCCACTACTTGCTGTGGTGCAGTGTCCTCTGATGTGGTTGCTGTACTTGGACTGGGTATCTCCTCTGGTGGTGCCTCTGCTTTTGGCTCACTGTCTTTGACCTCTATGGCCACCTCCTGCTCCGAAACCACTGAAGGTAACCCAGAATTCTCTGGAGTCACCACTGATTCTGGTCTGGATATCTCCTGCTCTTGTGGCTGAACTTCCTGATCGGCTGCTTCTGCAGATGCATTTTCTTCACTTTGTGCTCCCTCTGCACCAATCACATGAGTTTCTATTGGTTGCTCCACCGGCACATTTTCGTTCTTTTCTACAGCACCAATGTTCTCAATCTCTTCTATGCCCCCCTTTTCCTTTGTTTCCTCCTCCTCATAAATGCTTTGCACTGCCTTCATTTCCTCAATACCTCCTTCCACCAGTCCTTCGCCCTCCATGGGGAATGTGCCCACCCCTCCCTCTTCTTGCCCTTCGATCATTACTTCCCCTTCCTCGGCACCAATTACATCCCTCCTGGTGTCAGCCTCCAAGGGCTGAATCTCTTCCTCATCTTCCTCTTCCTCCTCTTCTTCATCTATGTCCTCTTCCTCATCATCGTCATAAGGCTCAAAGCCCTCTCTTTGGTAGTACACCTCATCAGGAAAATCACTGCCTTCCTCTTCCTCTTCTTCCAAGCCTTCTTCCTCTTCCTCCTCCTCTCCCAAATCATCCTCATCCTCCATATCCTCATCCTCCTCTTCTTCTTCATCATCTGTGCTGTTGATGTTGATTACATTCTGGTCCTGCTCACTGGTGGCAGGGTGACGGGTAGACTGTACTAGCTGGTTCTGAAGCTGCATGTGTAAGGACAGTCCAAGCTGACTTGGCTGTCCACCTGGTGAAGGCTGCATCAACATCTGCTGAAGCTGTGCACCAGCAGGCAAGGAATTACCCAGTGCACCAGAGGATGCTGCAAGAGGCACAGCATTAGAGTTCAGAGGTGGCACCAAAGAGAGTTGCTCTGTTTGACTAGACCCTGGGAAGGAGTTGATGTTGTTGGCATCAGTTGGCAGTATCTGGTGCCCTATCGATGTAGGGAGTTCACTAGAGAGCGAGGCTTCAACAGGGCCTGCTTCACTTCCCAGACCAGCATTTTGTACAGGCATGACGCTGCCGGAGGGTGGTGGGAGATTCTGCGTGTTCACAGATCCTTCCTGCATCTCCAGCATCATGCCTTGGGGCATGATGACCACACTGTCATCTGAATCACTTTCCAGAGAGATCTCCACGTCTTCAGGCTCCTCTTTGTCGTAGCGTACAAACACCTGCCGCTGGGTTTCTGGGGGCGCTGTCAATCCTGCCTGCTCAGCTGCCTGGGCAGAAGAAGAAAGTAACAACTCACCTTGAGCTCCAGAGGCACCCGCTGGTGTGGGGAGGACAGGAGGACCCAGGGGTAAATGGTTTTCCAGAGAGGCCAGAAGTGAAGCCGGGTCTAAGCTCAAAGGATGTCTGGAGGCAAAGGAAGGCCCTGGTGCAGTTGCCCCCAAGAGTGTAGGGTGGGAGAGAGAGGGATTCTGAGTAGGGGCAAGGACTGAAGTAGCTGGGGTTGGCTTGAGAGTTGGCGGAGGTAGCGGGAGGGAAATTGATGGAGAACGTGGGTGAAGCAAAGCATTGCATATAGTCAATGCCTCAGCACAGAATGAAGAAACCTAATGAGGGCAAAACACAACAATAATTTCAGAGCTAAGAAGAAAAATTAAGCAAACACTAAAACAAGCACAATCCTGATAGTGAAAATAAAATAAAATGAGGCCAAACAAAACCAGCCCGACATGCAGAATAAAAAAAAAAAAGCTTCTCTTGAGAAAATAGCATTTACAATATCAACAATTTTCAATCCTTCAGCATGACTATCCCGTTATCAAGTTCAGGTTTAGTTTTACATTATTCAACATTATTTATGTTAAAATTAAACCAATTTTTTTTTTAACTTATAGCTTATAGGACAGAATCAGAAAGCAAAACAAATATAGTTTAGACAATAAGTGCATATGGCCCTAAAAAAAAATAAATAAATATCAATGCCAAATATGTCTGGGCCCAAAATAACCTGGAGAAAATGATAAACAGATGTAAGTTCATAACATACACCAATTAGTCATAAAGTTAAAAACATTATGACCATGGTGCAATGAATAGCACTGATTATCTTGGTACAGTGGCACCTGCCAAAGAGCAGGATTCAATAGGCAGAAGGTGAACAGTCAGTTATCAAAGTTGGTGTGTTGCAAGCAGGAAAAATGAGCGAGTGTAAGGATCTGAGTGACTCTCAAAAAGGCCACATTCTGATGGCTAAACGACTCTTGTACAAGTCTTGTAGGGTGTTCCTGGTTTGCAGTGATAAGTACGTACCAAAAATGATCCAAAGAAAGACAACCAGTGAACTAACAAGAATGTTATCGGTTCCAAAAAGAGTTACTGTACCATAAACAGCTGAAACTGTTAATGTTGCTATGATAGAAAGGTGTCAGATCAAACAGTACATTGCAGCTGGCTTTCTATGGGGCTGCCAAACCACAGATCAGTCAGGCAGGATTAATGTTATGGCAAATCGGTGAACATCTATGATCACAGAACTTAAAAACTGCCATTTTATTCTATTAAACGACAAGACAGTTTTTGCGACAAGACGTATGCAAATAAATCGCAAACAGGAATCTCCAACTCCAAGCAGTAGTAGTGTTGATATATCCTACAAGGGAACAGTGAGACCTAGTCCACTATCTCGGTATTTAAAAAAATAATTCTGAGTGGACAATGCTTAAATCAAACACACTCACAGTTTGTCAATGTCATTGAGCGTTGCCAACATCATTGTGGGTTTTTTTTCCGTTTTTTTTTTTTTGTATTTCTGTGTAGTAAAACATCAAATGAGTGCAAAAACCCACCTTTACAGCAGACGGTTTACTTACATTGCCGTATATATTGTATATACTTAACTCTGAATGAGTAGGCTCAAAAGACTATTAGCTACACACACTATCTGCTTGGAGTGTGCAGAACTCATCTGACCTGTCTCCGTCATGGTTAAACGATAAAAACGTACTGTAAAAATCAAATGTGCTTTTCTTTATGCTTCCGTGTAGTATATACTTAAACTCTAAATGGGGTTTCTGCTCACACATGCCCCTAGAACTCACCTGCATCCTTCATAATTTTAAATAAATGCCAAAAATAAACAAAAATCTATTTTATTGTGCTTTTTTTTGCTTATGTTTTCATGTAGTAAATACCAAAACAATTATGCACTCGAAGGGTGGATGTTGCTAAACTGAATTTTCGGATAAACTGATTATTCAGCTACATCAATCTCCCCTTTAGCACACAACTGTTAATTGATGATGATTAGGCTAATTAGCAATTGTTCCTCATGGGCATTATATCCAAATAATTAGCATTATCCCTCAAGAACAATGCTGACATTCTGAGCCTGAGAGATACAACACTATTGCACTGAATGCTACATAACACAAAATAACACATGGCAGATCTGAAGTGCTGATCACTCACAGTGATGTTACGGTCTCTACATCCTTGACTGAACACGCACACAGCGCAGGAAAGTGGAGCAGGCCAGCGTGGAGATGGGACCAGCACTAAAGCCAGCAGGAGGGCATAGAGCTCACAGCGCGGAGCAGCACTGCCATACTGACCACTAACACTGCCAACATCCCAGTTACTGCACTGAGCCTGCTGTTGGAGTTTTACACACAGTGGCACCACCAGCTCCGACAGTTTCTGAGGGAGATAGGAGACATAACATTATAATCAAATGTGTACATATTGCCAATAATGACATATTTTGACTAAAGGTTTCCCTTTAAGCATTTTGAAGATGTGACAGTAGGGTTGGGTTTTATGGCCTATAAATTATATCTAGATAATGTTAAGCTATATCACGATATGCAATAAACAGTATATCTTAATATTTTTAAATCTCCTTTATAACACTACATACATACCACATCAGTACAATTGTAGAAGTCTCTACAATATGTGGCTCCATGAACATTTACTTTTATGTTTACTATTGGAACAATTTTCAAAGTAGCATTTAAAAAGGGGAACTAGGAGTAAAAAAAAGGTGTGTTTCCCCTAAGAGGCTTAAAAAAAAAAAAAAAAAAAAAAAAAAAAAAAAAAAAAAAGGTACCAGAGTCGGGCAGAAGCCCCCCACCCCCCCAAAAACAAAAAGCCTTCAACCGGGCTTTCTTGGAAAAAA
>JBCNYH010000010.1:9614491-9632441 GCA_039654325.1 Tandanus tandanus
AAATTGGCTCCCTTTGTTTGTAATGGTTATGAATCAAACATCGGTTTGAATCAAGAATCGATTCTGAATCGAATCGTTACCCCAAAAATCGGAATCGAATTGAATCGTGAGTTGTTGTTAGATTCACATCCCTAACACACACACACACACACACACACACACACACACACACACATATATTACTCTTGGTATGGAGCAACTGTGTGCACCCAATTTCCTCCGAGATCAATAAAGTATTCTGATTCTGACATGAACTTGGCAAATGGAATATTTCTCCCCCCATCAATTATAGCAATAATATCCAATCCTGGACATCTGTGAACAGCCAATAGTGCTTTCCTCCATGTATGCTACACCACCCCTGATTTTGCATGAGCAGCAGTTTGAAAAGATGGTAGCTATCATGTGATAGGGAAATGCTGTTATAGGGAATTATGCTTAAATTTTTATACAGTACATTCCCATTGTCACTGCCTAATGTGGGGTGTTTCCTTTTAGTGGTTCATCACTAGTCAACATTTTATGCTCAAGTTAGCAAGAGTTAGAATTCTATGCTCAAGTTAGAACTAGTTTAGCACTCTGTGCTCAAGATAGCCCAAGTTACATTTCTATGCTCAAGTTGGTACATGGATAGTTGAACAAATTCACCCTCCACTGCACAAGAACACCTGCAATTGGCAGGTGCAAACTTTAAACTCTGCTATTAACAAAAATATCCCTTTAACCCTTAAACAGGCACAAGTGGAAAACAAACTGTTCATGTTTTCCCAAGAAATTCCAGCCAAACGCAAACACTGCTACTCGGTGCAACCACACCAGGGTGTGACCACAGAGACTCACCCAGCAAACCTCAATGAAAATAGCCATTACAAGAAATAAAAATAATATCCAAATAATAATTTTAAAACTTTAAGCGTATTCCATGGATCCGTGTTATAATTTTATTTCTGTATAATTCCACTCATTTTTACCCCTCAGCCGGTTATGGCTGGAGGGGTATTGTCGTTGGCTTGGCAGCCGGGCGGGCGGTGTGACAGTAAGTTTGACTGGCCAATTGCTCGGGTCGTGCACATGCCAGCTTTCTGAACTTTTGCATAGGCACTCCCTATGACCTGAACCTGTGCATGGGGTGGCTAATAAAATGTAGATTGTACAAAACTGTTCGTATGGAGCATGGCTTTTGTCCTCCGTGCGCTTGAGGTATCCTGGCTGAGGGGTTACGACGTTCTATAGAACGGCTATTTTTATAGTTAACAAATCACAGAACATTGTGGAGTTCAAATAAAGGGAGAGATGAGAAGTGTGGCATGATGATCTCAGCCTCTCCTCTGATTGTACAACCCCTTAGAAACTGGGTAACGCATGGCAATAAGCATGTGCCTGCCTGTTATTATTTTGCAATGGTACGTAAACATTACACATCCTCCTTTCCATTATCCAACCTGTTTCAAGTACATGTATAGACCCATTTAGGCTTGCTGATTTTGACATAAAACCATGCGTGTTAGGAAGTTGGAGCAAGTCTGACAGAAAAATATAATATGGTGCAAGCGCGCTGGGGTGGGGGTGCTCTGAGATGCTTCAAACTTCTTTCTACACTAATGGCATTCTAAAAGGCCCACTTTAAGCAGCTTGCTTTACTTACTGAGCTCCAATGCATAGTAATATTTCTCTGGTCATTTTTATTTTAATTTAAATAGATTTGATTACTAACTCTTTTTATTTCAAGCTTTTTGAAAGTTTCTGAATGTCGCGGTGTTACTGTTGACACCTGTAGCAGTGCTGGTTGCATGACCGCTGTCAAACCTGCAGCCATTTCGCATTGAGGCTCTGGAGTCGGCTCAAAACAATCTTCAGTAAAATGGTCACTACAAATGGCGAAATAAATGCTGGGCACTTCCCAGTCTGCCCATGTTCACTGAACGTACCCAATCCATTCATAATGTGTTTCCTTTTCATTCGGGTCAGGAAAACTGAACAAACACCATCCTTTGATGTTTTGCCACAACCTGCTGCTGTACAACTTCGAGGCATGAGCACTGAACCATGACTTAAACTATTAATAAATTTAAGAACTTAAGAATACATACAGTAATGGAAAAAATAAGAGACCGCTTACAATGGGAATATCCATTAAAAGTGGTCTCTTAATTTTTCCATGGCTGTATACTGAAATCCTTGTGCTTACTCTATGTCTGCATAGGAAATACTAGCATGCTAACGAACGTCAAAACAGAGCGTGTTCCAATGCTTTTGTGACACACTAAAAGTTGGAACTTCTCAAAACTGATTCAGAGTGAAATTTTAAATTACTGACATTTATGCAGTAACTAAATATTTGCATGTGTTACTAAAAAGAAAGCAAGTAATGATTTTGTAGACACAAGGTGCTATCTTGACACAGGGATTTTAATTTTGACGAAATTCCGTTTTTCCGTCAAAAAACCCATGCATAAAACTGCTATGAAAAAGCACTAGGAGAGGCAGCTAACAAATCATGACGTGCCCTCATAATTGGTGGATAGGGCCAAGTACAGGTGTGAAGGGGTCAGATCTGTCCCAAATGCACAGTTTGATCTGACCAATCTGCCCTTTTCAGAGGTGGTCAGTGTCTTTTCTTGTAGCGGCATGTACATGAATGTGGCTTGGTCCCAGTGAAGGACTGCCTGCCCTGCTGATGACCTGAGTGCAAGTGTAAATACATACTTATTCATGAAACAACAGGGTATTAAAATGTGATAACAGGCATCAACAACTGCTTTAGAGGTTTATTTAAATACTTACATTTCTGGCAGATTAGGCGCAAGAGATTACTTTACACCTTTTTTACAGCCAGTGACATTTCAAAATTCCACCTGATACTGAACAACTACCAGACCTATGTTTTAAACACCTGGATAATAGCCTACATTTTAAAGGCAATACACAATAATCCAACAAATGAAGTTCATAATAGTAGTCAGTATGAATTAAGTCAATCTGTCACTCATCATCTCTTACAATATGAGCAAATACTTGTCTTGGTAACACATTTTATAGAGCACATAATAGTTTATTTAATATGCTATTAACGAATTTATTTACATGGCTTATATTTTAACTGACTTTTCACATGACCTACTTTACTGAAACATGCATCTTATTTGCTAAAAGAAACAACTGAAGGCAGAATGCCACAAGCACAAGCAGGGACTGCTGTAGTAAAAACTTGGCATCACATCAGTGAAGAAACCCAGTAGCTGGTGATGCCTATAGGGTCTAGACTTCAGGCAGTCACTGACTGTAAGAATTTGCAATCATTATTATAACATTTCATAAATGCTTACATGAGTATTTCCAGGTACTGCTGGGTATGGAAATCGAGAAAGCCTGTTTTTGCAGTATTTTTTGAATGATATTTTCTCTAGAGTTAGTCATTTCAAGATAATAAAGCTTATTTTCTCAGGGTCACAGGGTAGTACATCTCATCTCAGGATAACACAGTTCACTTGTGATAACAAGCTAATTTATTAATTTAAAACAAAGTAAAAATCTTTATTCATTTTGTTCTATGCAGTTTTTCCATAAATAGTTATTTATTGTTTTAATCTATCAATTGACAATTATGTGTTGAAGGCGAAGTGGATGTCGCAGAATATTCCAGACAGAACGTCCAGGGGAATATTAATTTTTGCGACATCTTCCAAGCCCGAGGTAAAAATGTGTTTTAGTATACACTACACGGAGGCATTAGCAAATAAAGGGTACTATTTTATTTTATTTATTTTTACCTTTTTAAACATTATAGTGGAAGATGAGGGCGTACACATTTATCAGATTTAACAGTGCAATCCTGTTAGCCAAGGAGAGCGTATCACTGCTGAAGTTAATTAAATAGTTATTTCACAGCCTGAATACACTTTCAGACCCGAAGGGCGTTGAGGCTACCCTTTGCGCTGTCGTCTGACGAATCACCTGCACAATGGTTGTGGGTTATTTGGTTGTTGTTGCCGTAACAGCTCTGTGTTTTTCTCTGTCATGCTGACAAAGATCTTCACCGGTCACTGAGATTTTACACAGTTTGATTATGCGGTAAACTTCTGCTGATTTTCACGACGTCAGCAGTCCAGCTACAAGGTGATGTCCAGGATGTTTGATGTAGTTTGGTTACCATTAACACATTAATTCATTATTTAATTTCAAATCCTACTTACTGCAGTAGACAGATAAAATAACAAAAAAAAAATTTATGTCTACAAATTTATGGATGTAACTATAGTTAAATCTCTCAAAACCCAGGTGATTGCTTTTCTCAGTGACATTTTGGAAATCTGCTTCTATATGATCAATCATGATATGTGCATAAACACAGTGTGCATTTTACTTACTTTAACAGCCTCAGTTCCTGGTGTAATTTCACCAATTAGATGAGCAAAGAGCAGCTCTGAGTGGGAGGAGTTTCCCTGCAGTACCGAGGAAGATGCCCTGCCTACACGCACCCACAATTCTAGTGTGCAATAAAGAGCCACCCGTACAGCACTGTAGAGAGGACAAAAGACTTTAATAAGGACAAAGGCCAGGAATTTATACATGAAAGACAAATCACATTTCATTTTCATGTTATAGATGCAGGCAGTTCAGTCCATTCGTTACCTGTATGCTCTTTGCTGACCAAGGCTAGCCTCTGGCAGGGGTGTCCATGCACAGAGTGCTTGCGAGAAAAGCCTGGATAGCACGTTACAGTACTGCACCAGGCCAGCACCCACACTGAAACACAGAAGTGTCGAGCACATTCATTGAGATACTTTTAGTCAATTGTATAAAACAGTTATAAAACAGTATTAGGATACTGATTCCTGTATTAACAAACTGATTACTATAATACTACCTAATATTGATTTTTAATCATGCTTAAACCAAATATGATTCACGCATGAAGCGGCTATCACACTATAACGAACTGAAGAAAATATGAACCAATTTCAAAAGTCTGAATACGCACAAAATACCTGACAAATTGATACCTGAAGGCTGAACAGAACAAACTGACAACGAATGAAACAAAATCAAAATGGTCATATAACTCATCATTAAGAAACCGGAGCAAATGCTAAACGGATATTAACAAATGTTTTATCAGCTGTATAACGAGCTGTGAACGCACTCTCCATATAATCCCCGAATATAAACCGATCAAATCAAATGCCAAAAACTGTTAATACGCTGGGCCAATTCGTAATACCGTGAAGGCCGCTTTAGTAACATAACGAGACAGTTTGCCAGATAACAAAAGATCACTTGATGGGAAAACAGCGGATATATAGAAACAAGAGACTACAATTCGACTTGTTCCATTCATGTTCTCTTTAAGAATGCAGTAAGTAAAAATGAATGTAAAAAAAGAATGAAAGTAAAAATGCAGGTTGGCCGATGTTACAAATACAGGAATATTAAAACTGGTTTGGACTAGTTTGGGATGACTTTGAACCTCATCAATCATGAAGATTTAGAGATATGTTTATCAACTGCTTTGTGTTTACCTACACTTTAATTAGAGCAGAGAGCACATCTAAAGAGTCACTGTGTACTGATGGCAAAACCAGCAGCTTCAAGCACCCTTCACTTGAGACGTTCTGTAAAACACACACACACACACACAATTTCTAGCTTTACACAAAATTTGAAAATGTACTATTGGATATAAAGCCTGTGGCAGTTCATTCAAAAATATTTTCACAAGTTACTTACATGAATTT
This sequence comes from Tandanus tandanus, assembly GCA_039654325.1. Lineage (NCBI taxonomy): Eukaryota > Metazoa > Chordata > Actinopteri > Siluriformes > Plotosidae > Tandanus > Tandanus tandanus. Next base: position 9,620,227 of record JBCNYH010000010.1, read on the forward strand.
TAATATAATTCAAGTGTATTCATTTATACTGTCACACAGTAAACTCTAGCCATAGAGCTGCACTTACACTGTATTCAGATTAGGAACACATACAGTAGCACTTGAAAGTTAGTGGACTCTATTGTTAATTATTTGGTGAAGAAGTCTAGGTTAATTCAACACAATTTTTATTGTTTATTATTTTTTATTGTTATGATTTTTAAAGTGTGATCATGATAACGCCACCTGCTTCAAGTGACAGGGATAAATCGTGAGAGTTTGCATGTCGATTCAGGCATTATCCACTCTGGATAATATATATTAGTATATACTATACAGGAAGAACGCAATCTGTTTGTTTCCTATCTCAGGAATTAAAAAACAGACTTACTTTTCAGAGTAAATACTGTTTGAAACAAAATTACAGACACTCACTGATCACTAGATTTGCCAGTTTGCTTTGGTATGGTTTCTGTCTTTATGAATATTTGTGTGCTCACACACCCCTGTCATTTTATGGGGATTAAGGGGGTGTTCACCTATGCAAAACAACTTTAAATATAAAAAGGGAAAAATGGGATTCGCAAATCTAAGAACACAGCTGCGAACAAATCCGAGGTTTAAGAACACGTCATGAATCCGACTTAGACTTTTCGTACAAATTTTCTGCAGAACAAATTCACGAAAAAAGTTATGAAGATACTGATAATTAAGGTTTACTGACTTTGCCATTTCAAATATAAACTTTACTCTTTCTTATCAATTCCTGTTTCATGAACCACAATTCCCCCCGATAAACTTCTGGCTTGACCACATAATATTTAGCAAAATGCAGATGGGTGGAAATGCTCTTTTTTTCCTTTTGCAATGTTCTTGCAACTCCATGCAATACTAATGGTTAGGGATGGCCTTACAGACCACTGCCCTCTACAACAGTGTTCCCTTTTTTTAAACAGTTATGAGTCTTCCAGGGAAGACTTGTGTTGCCTGCCCTGCTTATGTCAACTAGCATTAAAAAAATAGGAGCTGCACAATAGCATTAGGTTCTGAAGATTCTATGAAAGTTTTGATAAAAATCCATTCATAGATGTAGGAGTTGCTGTAGATTAACAATGGCAACCCCTTGTGAAGCAGTCACACAGTGCATGTTTTGCTATAGGAAATGGCAAAAAAAAATAAAAGTAAAAAATAAACAGATTAATAGAAAAAATAGGACGTGCAAAATAGTATGATGTAAATAAGATTCTGCAAAAAAGAGTCTCATTATGTCATTCGAGCTTCGCTGACAGTTGACACAAAACCTAAATATATGGTGCATAACTACAGGTTATATCAAAGTTCCTAAGTTTGGCTGAATTCCACTAAATGGGTGAGGAGAGGTACGGAGTAGAATAAAAATGTGACGCCGAGATTCAGACGAGGACAACAACAACAAAAAAAAATAAATCACCAGACAACTCAAAGTTATCCATATGTGTCGCAATAGACACAATGTTAATTATTATAACCTCAATCGCCGATTAATTGCCCTCTAGTGGCTGTATAGCTTAACACTAATGCCAATGTAAATGACATACTTATTATTTTCGTATGTAAAGGAAGCACAAAGGCACCATTTAACCTAAAAGCTTAATTTAAAACTAACTTTTAACATCAAATGACAAAGCCACTAAATGTAGAAGAATAATCTTAAAATTCAAACACAGTTTTTTTTCCCCCATGTATTTGTAAAAACTGAATTGAAAACTTACAATGTTCTTAAGGCTGACAGCCAGTGCACGGCACACCATGTTAAGGACGTGCTGAATGGGAAGACGAACCGAAGTTGCTGGATCAACACTACAAATCAAGAGAAACACAAAGATTTGTGTTTAGGTTAACCTTGATTGAGAAAACTATTAACTAGATTCATTAGATTCTTATATGAACACACACAGAGACAGAAACACAAACCTGAGCGTATGTTTAAGAGCCAGGCACACTGCTCTGTAGCGATGGCGAAGCTGAAGAATCAACAGTGGATCGACATCATCCAGCGGAGGAAAGGGCAGCTCTACCCCTGGACCTTCATACTGTATGGTCTCTTCTGTGGAAGTAAATTCGAAAGAAATTAATTTTAAAAGAAAAACAAAAAATATATATATAAAAATAAAAAAAACCATGGAAGCTAAGTGAAGTTTTCCTAAACTGTCATCAATGGACAACATTGTTCACTAGTAAAGAGTACTACATGAATAGGATCTAATACCATTTATGATCACGTTACCAGGCTTGTATCTTCTGTGCCTTTGTGTCAGTACTTTGTGTTTGGCAGAGGTGACAAAAAATAATAAACAGAAAAGTACATGCATATACCTCTGTAACAAATATTTTTAGTATTGTCTAAAAGCGGAGCTGCAAAAATGTTTGCATGTGTAAGTTTACAGAAACAGTCAAACGTAAAGAAAGAGAATAAACTACGAAGTGCAAGTGCACTCAGCGCCAATGGTGATGTGCTCAAGCAATATATTTTCCTGCCATTTTCTTAATTTATTGGATTGCCTGGGTGTGCACCTGAGCAAAGACGACAAATGAGTACACAAGCCAGATGGCGTGCAAGTTCAACAGGCTGTGCAAACTGCGGTTAAAAAAACAATTTCTGAATAAAGTGACAAAGTAGACAAAACTGCAAACAGATCTTTGTCTCACCTGTTTCTATGCCCTGATATAACTGTCCCAGAATGCTATTGGCTGATGCTAGGAGGCAGTGCACCTGACTTGCCCAGCCCTCAGCCCGACGTCCCCCTCCTCCACGCTCAAGCACACCTCCCAGGCAAGGCAGCCGCCCATAACACTCACAGGCCACCTAGAAACCCAGAAATACACATTTAAAGACAACACTCAGTCTATTCACCTGAACTTTGAAATGTAAAAAATATCATACGGAGAAAAAAAAAGAAATTTAAGAAACAAGTCAAGAACACATCACAAGACTTTCGCTTACTTCTTGCACTTTTGGGTTGTCAGAGTCCATCTTTGATAGGAAATAAGCACCCAGCTTTTCCTGCACAAGTAAGTGGTTACAGTAAAGAAAAATATGCACGTGCAGTATTAACACCTACAATTTCATAAAATGTAAGTATCACTACTCTCACCTTCAGCGAGCCACATGCCCGAGGGTAATAGGTCATACACGCCATCATCCCCTCCATGGCAGCCAGGTGGCACTACAACAACAAGAGCTTTAAAACAGGCTGCACAGCTGTATAAACTGTATATCTGTCCATGTTTCCTCAAGCACATTATATTGGAGTAAACCTTTAAAATAACAAAAATGTATATACACATTACTGACAAAAAGCATCTCTTTTTCATGATGGTGGAAGTATTTGTAAATGTCTTTATTCAAAAGATCAAAAACTTCCAGGACTTTTCTTGTAGAGAAGAAATGAAGCACATCAGTGTGTGCAGCAGAGACCCTTGAAATGCTTCAGCAAAGCCTATGGCAATGAAGTATCGAGCCGGTCATGATGTATTGAGTGGCATTTGCAGGGGTGGAAATTAACACTAGTCCGCTGCTCTGTGACGAGTCAGAAATCAGTAAGGCGAAGGTAATTAGCTAGCAAGTCATCCTGCTGGCGACCTGACAAATGCTATAGGCAAAGGAGATATAATGTTCCTGACCAGTAAATATGAAGGAGGACTAGTAGTTTCATAATTTCACTAGTCCTGTTGGCCAGTAGCTTAGTATTGCTAAATTCCACCCAGAATATCACTGGATGAAGGGCTGAGCGATAAGGCATTTAAATTATTTTATTTTAGTGTTTTTAAACTATATCGCAATACACTACATACATCTCAATATTTTTAAATCTCCTCTAAAGCATTTCATAAATGCTCGATTTAACCATTTGACACATACAGTCGCAGTATGAAAAGTCTAGTAGTGCCTGCATTAACACAAAATTGTTAATTTTATTTAGACCTGAAAAAAGCTATTTCAGATCAGAATTAAGCAGGTTTCTTCCTTGACGCCTTGCTGGCGTAACAGACACGGACAGTAGGGAACCATAGATAAAGTTCTCAGAATAGCATCACAGAGATGTGAAGTCTCTCTCTTTCTACTACACACACACACTGTTTATTTCTCAGTAACATTTAAAAAATCCAAACCAAAAAAGATCCCCAAAACTAGTATTTGGACAGATTCGTTTTTCTGTGAGGTTTGATCCACCCTCGTTTGATGGAGCTGCCCAACAGATTAATGGTATGAATGTTCCGTGATGTCTCACTGTCTTATGGGCAGGCGTGGGCTGAGCCCACCGAAATGAACATCTTGCCCACCTAGTCAAATGTGAAGAGATCTTTGCCATTTTTTGCTCAGCAAAGTAAAAAAATAGTATAAAACACAGGTGCTGTTTCTAGGTTCCGACTGGGTGGCTAGCCGATAGCTCGCCTCCAAATTCGCCTTCCTCCTCTTTTGTTTAGGCAAGAATAGCAGAAATGTTCAGTCTGTAGCACATCTCTCTGTGGTTAGCACTATTCTCCAGATCTCTATCGAACAATTAATAGTTGCAGGTTATAGTTTGTCCTACATTTAAACTGTATTGTTATTTTAACCCAGTTGTGAAGAAAAGTGCTGTTACAACCATTATCCTTGTTAGCAATAAAGTCAGTACAGCCGAGGTTAGTCCAGCAGCTAACTTAGTGCTTCATCCCAAGTCAAGTGGCTTTTGTTGTCATTTCAACCATATACAGTTGGTACAGTATACAGTAAAAATTAAACAATGTTCCTCAAGGGCCATGGTGCTACATAAATTAAAACAGGATTACAAAAACTACAACACGTGTGCAACATATGATACAGCAGGACAGTACAAAAGAGAAGACAGCTGACACAGATAAAGGCTGTACCGTGACAGACCAGTATCCAATACACTAACACTGGAAATAGAATACTGGTGTTTTTGATACATGAAAAATTTGAAGAAAAAAGAACAAAACAAATTGTCGTGTAATGGAGAATGTATTTATGATGTCTCTGGTCTGTTTCGAGTAAAATTGAATGTGCCATTGTCACAAAAATGCGTGTAACACAAGTTCCAATGTTGACAGCGTAACGTCACAAGAGCTACGACTCTCTCCTGCTGCACATGCATGACCGTCCCACACTCCATTAATTTACTACAGAAACACATCTTGTACATTTCACAGCAATGCTCAAGATATTAAAACATTTACATTCATGGCACTTGGAAGACGCCCTCTTTCAGGGCAACATTCATTATCAATTAACAACCGAGCAACTGAGGGTTAAGGGCCTTGCTCAAAGGCCCAACAGTGGCTGCATGGTTGTACTGTGGAATGAAACCCCTGACCTTTGGATCAGTAGCCCGGAGCCATAACCACTGAGCCACCACTGCCCCCACAAAACACTAAAATTCAGAGACAAGCAGGACATGCAGACAAGAAGAGATGTTTAGATCGCTGTGCTAAAGATGCTAAAGTTACTCCTTCAAACAATTCAGCCAAATCCCTTCTCTGTTTTGCATACCTGCTGTTTTCTGTTAAGATCAGTATTGTTTTTAAAGGGACAGCGGTGTAACAGACTCACCTCAGACTTGAGACCCAGCAGAGAGGTGAGGATGCCTAGGATGGAGTTAAGGCCCACTTCTCTGGCTAACTCAGGCAGCTGGGATGAATACTGCAGCACATCGTGCAGTACACTGACTGCTAACTGCACAGAGGGCAGAGGGGCCTGCGACTGCATGAGTGTTCAGAGAGAGAGAGAGAAGAAATGGAGTGACAGTGAGAAGCCAAGAGGGAGTAAAAATATTTTGTTTAGAGATGAATGTATGCTTTAAGTGCATTAATCTGGCAAAGAAGAAAAAACTCCAGTGTGAAGCAGGAACACTCTTCAAAACTGTAATAATAATTTACACAGCACTGCCATTAACCACCTATGACACACTTATCCAGAGAGACTTACAATTAACTTTTTTATACAACTGAACAATTGAGGGTTAAGGGCTTTGCTCATGGGCCCAACAATGGTGGTACTGACCTTCGGATTAGTAACACATTTCCTTAACCACTGAGCCACCACTGCCCAAGTTTCATACACACAGGGGTACATTTCCACTCCACAGTCAAAAACATGAACCAGGTCAGTCAACCTCGGAGGTCCATTTTATTTTCCACCACCTTACACGCACTTAGAAGAGTCTCAGTAATGACAGCAAAAGCAACTGCATCATTTATCTTTAACTTAGTACCAATAATAAGGTTACATTAATTTTGCCTAAAAACAAAGAGGAAATAAACTTTTAAGGAGCTTATAAATGCACCAAAATGCTCTAAGGTAGGAAGCTTGAAAATTTAACAGTGAAAGCATAGGATTAAATTTGCACAGTGTGGTTTGTGGGAGCATAAACACAACTTTATTGTAAAGTTTTTGATCCAGAAAAAAATGTATTTGCTTGATTTTTTTTTTCTTGTTTGTTTGTTTTATGGCCATCCAGTCATGAGAAAAATGAATCTACTGAATTTAGAATTATGGGGAAAATAATGACAAAAACATCAATAAGGGAAGATACATTTCATTTTACACAAATAAAATAATACATAAACTAGAAATAAAAAAAACAGTACAACCCCTGGCAAAACTTACAGAATCACACAAAGTGAAAAGCACTAAAACTAAAAAAAAAAAAAAAATTATATATATATTTGTATTTAGTATTAAAAATTATTATTTTTTTATGATTCGATAATTTTTTTCCTCTATTAATCTGAAAAACAACTGTTTTCAACAATTTTTCAACAATTAAACAAAAATTTCAAAAAGTGTCATATTTGTGGTTTGATTTTTTGATAGAGAGAAAAAAAAAGAAAGAAAAAGAAGGTGAAGAGGAAAACCCCATTGGGAAGCTGTGGTTGTACTTCTGGAATGACTATCATTTTTGCCAGTGGTTGTATCTGAGTAAGTAAAAGCTTTGAGATCATTCTGAGTGAAAGGTGCGATGCATCTCACCTGGATGATCTGCTGAAGAGAGCGAAGCCATGACAAGCAGTGCTGCTGGAACACCTCACTTGAGCTGTCTTTCACCAGCATAGACAACAGGCACAGACCCTCAAACCTATATCACACAAAGCAATCTGATATCAGAACCTATTTTTTGTTCTTTGAAACATTCTCCACTCTCTTAAACCAATCATCATGTTAATGCAGGTACGAACGTTAAGATACATTTTAAAACCCTAGAATAGGGTGCCACTCAAGAATGAAGTTTCTAATTATTATTGCCCCACCCCCTAAATGTGTTGTTTATGTGAAAAGAAAAAAATGTGACAAAATTATGTATTATTATAATAATATTTACTGGTAGCTCAACAACTCCAAAGTTGTACAATAAAATTCCGATATGATCATATATTGTTAAATTTAACATTAAAAATAAGAATATTGCAGAAATCATAAAAATTAAAGACTAACAGTTCCTTCAAAAGTCAACATATGATTTTTGAACACAAACAGATCAACACAAAAAGTGACCAAAAGCATCACAATGTAAATTACTTGCCCGCTAATTAGTTAGTACAGCAGCTGCAGTGAGTGCAGTCAAGGTGCATTTGTTATCGACAAGGTGCGCGACTATCAACCCGGAGATCGCAAGTTCGAATTCGGATTGATGCCACAGCCATCCGTGACCGGGAGTCCATGGGAACTAATTGGCTGAGCTCTCACGGGAGGGAGGGATGGCATACACTCACTTCCCTGTCGCTCACAGCGATCACCAGCCAATCATGGGCGCCTGTGAGCTCATTCGTACGAGGGGGGATAGCGCTTTCCCTCCGAGTGTGTTAGACCACCCCCAAATACGCATGCGCAGCAGTTCGAAAAAAGGCGGGTGGCAGCACTGCATGTCACGGAGGGGGCATGTGCATGCTTACGCCCCTTCCTGGTTGGTGGTGGTCGTGTGATAGGGAAGGCAATACTTGATGGGTGGGAATTGGGTACGACGAAATTAGGAAGAAAAATGGGGGAACCCCCTCCCCCCAAAAAAGGTGCATTTGTTACTGTTTGGAAAGTCATGACGGTGTTCTTCCACAACTTGTAACAAGAACTGTTTCCGTTCTTCTTGATTGGTCAGGACTCCATTGAACGCCTGTGTGCCTAATGAATAAACTGTGATGTATTTTCACCTGTAGTTGTCTTGTTAATGATAACTGGTGACAATGACATACAAAGTTAACAATACTACTGAATGTGGCCTGGCTGCTAAAATGCTAACAGAACAATAAACGTAAATCTCAGTGATGACATGTCATGAAGACGCCTCTGTGTTTATTCCAAAGAAAAACAAACCAAAGCAAGAATATTTACATCAAGAGATAAGTGGATAGAGCACACAGTCAGTGATTTATTTAATGCGATGAAACAGTTGAATTAAATAAGGTTTTATCTCAGTATATAATACAGTGTTACTACACGCATGCAACAGCTCCTGAACAGCTACTCTTCAGCCCATTGAGCTAGTGGAAAAAATGCATATATTTGTATGACACTTGGAGTAGTTTCTACGCTTTATAAAATTAACAAAATGAGGGAGTGGGACCTGGAAAACGTTGAAAAAAAAGATAATTGGCCATTACAGTCAGTGGAACCCTACCCTAAAACCGAATGAGCATCCAGAAATTAATATTAGGTACAAACTGTGATTTCTGGTGAAAGTCAGAAACAAATACACCACCCAAAACAAGCCCAAACACACTCATTCTGTGTGGTTAGGGCAGCTATGGCCCTTCAAATACAGTAATGGGTTCAGTGTTCAGCGTTTTGATAAGTTGGTCCAGCAGCGGTTTGAGTAGGTGGTACAAATGATTTGTTATGTTCTTTTTTTACAAAGTCTGGTGAACAAAATATACATAAAAAAAAGACATTTTATCCCCTTTTGAGCCGACGTGTTATTAGCAGCTGCCGCAAGGACCAGGAAGACAGAGCACGCTCCTCTTTGCATTCATGGGGAGGCGGTGGAGTGCGTGGACAGTATTAAGTTCCTGGGCGTCCACATTTCATATGACCTGTCCTGGTCTGTCAACACCTCACACCTGGCGAAGAAGGCCCAACAACGGCTTTTTTTCCTCAGGAAGCTGAAATCTACTGGACTCTCCTCTCAGCTGCTCAAGAACTTCTACAGCGCTCCAATAGAAAGCATACTCTGTCTCAGAGCAACGGTGTGGTATGGCAGCTACACTGCAAAGGACAGAAAGGACTTGGTCCAGGTGGTGAGAACTGCTCAGGGGATCGTGGGCTGCCGTCTACCAGATCTGGATACAATATATGCTGTCCAGGTCCAGAAGAAGGCCAGCCACATCGTGGTGGATCCCACCCACCCAAGAAATGGACTGTTTGTACCTCTTCCTTCAGGAAAGCGGTACAGAAACATTAAGACCAGCACAACCAGACTCACAAACAGCTTCTTCCCCAGAGCTGTGAAAGCCATCACCCCTCCACCCCCTCGCAGTCACACACACATGCAACTTTCCTCCACAGCCACATACTCACTCGTTCACACACACACACACACACACACTCTCTCTACCCCCCTCTGCTGACTCTCACAAAGACATTAGCACTCTGTAAAAGGACATTGAATACAAACTCTGACTGTTTTTGCACTGCCGCACTTTACTTCATTTACATTTATATTCTAGTTTATATCCACTCTGCTGCTGCTCTTTATCTTTCATCTCATAGTGCCTACAATGTACATACTGTATATATGTATTATTCACAAGTGTTTAGTTTATATTTCTATTTTATATTTCTATTTAAAAGTTTGTGTATATAATTGCTTCTGTTTATATTCTGCTTTTGACGGTGTTAACTGCAGTTTATTGCCTTGCTTGTACCTTTAAATCTGAGAGTCCCATACAAAATTTCGTTATGTGTGAACATAACAACAAAGACTCTTGAATCTTGAAGGGGAGATTATCGCCAAATGTTTGTGAACTGCAAGCACTCATCCCACCGTTATACATGATGGTGCTCTTATACGAATCAACACCAAAAATTAATTCCGTAGTGACCTTTTTGCTGCGCAGACACGAGAATTAAACAAATTTTAATTCTGAACAGAAAAAGTGGATATGTTTATGAGTGATACTGAGGATGGCTGATCACCTTGTTTTGCTGGAGCCAAGGCGTGAGTTGCTGATGCCCACAAGTCCTCCCACTGTCCCAGAGTTCTGCAGTACAAAGAAACAGGATAAAGCAGTTACATTCATTTGCCAAAACACCTAAATGTACCAGGATTACAGGGAGGCTGGAGACATAGAGAGGCTCTCGGGACAACTCTGGGCGAATCCAGGGTACACCCTGAACAGCTTACCAGTCCATCATAGAGCCAACACACACTTACAACTAGGAGCAATTTGGAACAGACAATTAACCTAATGTGCATGTTATTGGACTTTTGAGAGGAAACCGGATAACCCAGAGGAAACCCTTGCACACTCAGGAAAAACATACACAGAAATGCCTCGCCGAGCCTACGACTCGAACCCAGGACTTTCTTGCTGTGAGGTGCATGTGCCAACCACTACACCGCTGTGCCGCCCTTACAAGACTTGGAAATATCTGCAGGTTTGTAACCCTGGTCGTGGAGTACCCACTGACACATGCTCACAGCTCATCAATGTCAGTTTATAAGCTGTCTAGTGGGTGAGTGAGTGTGTAAGGGTAGGAAGAACAATAAAATGTGCTGGACAGGTGGTACCGCAGCCCCAGGACCAGGACAGGTGAACTCAGGACCAGGACCAGTGACCCTAGGACCAGGACAGGTGGCCCCAGGACCAGGACAGGTGGCCCCAGGACCAGGACAGGTCAGGTGGCCCCAGGACAGGTGACCCCAGGACCAGGTCAGGACAGCTGGCCCCAGGACAGGTGACCCCAGGACCAGGACAGGTGGCCCCAGGACCAGGTGACCCCAGGACCAGGACAGGACAGCTGACCCCAGGACCAGGTGACCCCAGGACCAGGACAGGACCGGTGACCCCAGGACCAGGACAGGTGGCCCCAGGACCAGGACAGGTGGCCCCAGGACCAGGACAGGTGGCCCCAGGACCCTGCTGTGTTCGTCAGTCTTGAAACTTCTGGCACGTATTTTTATGATAAACATGTTGATATCATGTTAGTTCGTATGTAAACCATGTCTTGTATTCTTGCAAAAACAGCACCGAGTCGTGAATGTCAGCGGACACACAAAGACACCCTGCTCCTCCTCCTCCTGCTCCACAACCAGACCGCTAAACAGCGCCTGTGCTTGACTTACCTGCGTCCCGACCACGCCATGTTCACGATAATTTGCTAAAAGTGCAGGTAAATATTCAGGTCTCTCTTCTTTCAGCGCGGACACTAAACCCTCAGTTAGCCGCATATTATTTGGGCCATGCAGCCAAGCCGCCGTAGCCATCTTGCCGCCTCTGAATTGCGTCAATGTCACTCGACGAAGGAGTGACGTAATCAATCCGCGACGCAGGTAGTGCCAATCCCAAATAGCTCTGCCCTTGTGTGGAAGTGTACTAGTTCTTGTTAGCTAGTGAACATACAGCAGAAACACAGAGTGCAGCTTCATACTGCGTTTTTAAATAATGAAGACAAACAATATATCATATCAGTACCATCACCACACACTCTACTGAGGAAATGATAAAGATATCATTTCTGAAAACAAGTTGAATTTATTAATAAGTCTAAAATGGTCACTGTGGGTTTTACAAAGACAACAACCAGCCATAACACAAACCTTAATGCACATTACACATTATAGGACCTTTATTATTATTATTATTATTATTATTATTATTATTGTTGTTGTTGTTGTTGTGTTGGTCCTACTTATGTCACCTAAACAGCTCTAACTCATAAACCCCAAGAGACCTCTGAGGGTGTGCTGTGTTATCTGGCACCACACAGTTCACAGCACATCGTTTGTTTCATGTAATTTGCACAGTTGGGCCTCTCCATGGTCGACTTGTTTGTTTAGCACGTTCTACAAATTGGGAGTTTAGCGCACAGGTTTCCTCAAAACAGCGGAACCGTGGTCTAATGGTTAGGGAAGGGACGAAGGGTAGCTGGTTCGATTCCCGAACCAGCAGGAAAAATGTGTGGCGGAGGGGGGAGTGAGCTGCACCTTCCCTTCCTCCACCTTCATGGCTGAAGTGCCCTTGAGCAAGGCACCTAACCACCAACT
>JBCNYH010000010.1:9664368-9677632 GCA_039654325.1 Tandanus tandanus
TGTGTGTGTGTGTGTGTGTGTGTGTGTGTGTGTGTGTGTGTGTGTGTGTGTGTGTGTGTGTGTGTGTGTGTGCTACTAGGCTTGAGAGATTATGTGAAATCAGCTCATTTCACCCTCCCATTCCATAGCCATCACTGTCTGACTACTTTAACTATAAGGGATGGGTAGTGTATTAAACAATTGGAGCACATTTCATTTAAATTTTTCAACTATGAACTAGACCAAGCACACTGATGACTTTGCGCTGTTTAGTTCTTTCCAGAAGGTGCCCTTAATGCAGCATGGTTCAGCTGTACTCTGAAATGTTCAGCTTCAGTCATACATTACTGCTAGTCTACAGTACAGGGAAAAAAGGAAGACTGATATCTTTTACACATTAAAGTATTTTTGAACTTGAAACTGTGATTTATTTTTAAAGGTTAGCTCCCTGAGAGTGGCTAGATCTATGGATTAAATTTATCATGAATCTCAATATACATTTTCCAGATTTAAAAAATATTATAAACTAATATATACTAATATAAAATAACTACTCATATAACAATTGTGCTAGTAATGTGCTAACAACAAGTTTACTTGGGTTTCTTATAAGGGTGAAGCTGTAATGATATATTTAAGTCATTCTACTTTTTTTGCTATTTAAATATATTTATTATAATAGATATATTATTTTATAATGTTTTAAAATGTTGTCCCAGTGATAAAACGTGATGCAATTGATTAGATTTAATATTTATTTAGTATGACCTAGTAGGAAAGAAACATCAGAGCATAAAAATAAATGCTACTTAGCTAACTGGTACCAGGAAGTTAGCAAGATATGCGGTCTTGGTGTATAATATACGAAATTATTAATATGGTTTATATAAATTTATTACTGTACACAACTTATGAACACAAACATAATTTAAAGATTCTGTTTAAATTAGTAGTTAGATCATGATAGCAAGTTGCACAAGTAGGTAGGTAGGTAGATAGACAATTATTACAATAAATACAATCACACTACAATATAATTGCATTACTAGCTATGATACACTATTATTCTAACTTCTAATTTAAGAAAGGACCGTTTCATAATATGCCAATATAGAACAACCATAGCAATTTTGAAAGCCCCAGCTTCAGCGCGCGGCAAATAAATGTCTGGAAACCTAATATACAGTTTTGCCTCTATGGCCTTGAAAAGTAGATCAAGGTCACTCACACACAAACTCATCCTAGCACTCATAGTAGTGAGCCAGCATACCATGTTTGAAAGCCCCAGCTTCAGCGCGTGGCAAGCAAATGTCCAGGAACTAAATTGTGACGGACAGAACCCATTACTATAGCTCCTGTGCCACTTTGTGGGCAGGAGCTAACAAAGGGGCAGTGGTGGCTCAGTGGTTAAGGCTCTGGGTTACTGATCAGAAGGTTGGTGGTTCAAGCCCAAGTACCACCAATCTGCCACTGTTATGCCCTTGAGCAAGGCCCTAAGCCCTCAACTGCTCAGTTGTACAAATGTGATGGAATGTAAGTCAGTCTGGAAAGGGCATCTGCCAAAATGCTGTAAATGTGATGTAGGTAGGTCCTCAACTTCATTTCTTCACAAAAGAAGTCAGTTATGTGAATAAATTTTGAAATGACTACAGAGAGATGTGGTTTCCTAAGACTTTACAGTTGACCAACTGACAAACTAAATAATTTCTTCCTGCGCATATACACGCGCACACCCACACACACCCACACAAAACAAAGGCAAACATGTAAACACACATATATGAACACACATGTTTTCCTTGCTATCCTGCAGTTTTTTTAAATAATAAATTTTAAAATTATAAATAATTCCGTTTTCCAGTGTGTGAGTGTATGCTTGCATACTTACGCGTGTGTGCGTGTGTTTGACTCTGGTCCTTATTTGCTGCTTATTTGTCTGTTATTGTAAATTCAATATTAATGAGAACGTATTCATTAGTGAATGATGGCAGATTGACAGAATTTAATAGTGCTTTAAACTTTCATCAGCAGAGCGAGACAGGGGGAACAAGGGAGAGTGGTAGAGACATGGAGCTTTGACAAAGAGCCCGAATTCATTGTGGAAAAAGCTATTAGAGTGGGATCTGTCTAAAAATGAACAACAAAAATGAACAGAGGATTTATAAGAAGATCTGAAGAGACAATGGGGAGATAACGAGATAAAAGAGGTGAGTGGGAGAGGATGATAAGAGAGAAAACTGAAGATGAGAAAAAGTGATTACATCCTAATGACAGGGGGAAGAGAGAGAGATTTAAAGAAAAAAACATCTCTATATGTACACTGCATGATAACGGGTAATTCATTTATATAACAAACTGGACAAACTAAAAACAAAATAAAGCAAAAAAACACAATTATATGATAAGTTTTCCTTCTTTCATTCCCCTATTTTTTTGTTTGTTTGTTTGTTTGTTTGTTTGTTTGTTTTGGGGTTTTTTGTTTGTTTTGTTTGTGTGGTGAAAATAGGTTTGTGTTCCATATTAAAACATTGAGAAGTCTCATATCGGGGTCATGAATGTGTGCTAGTGGGATACAGGGAAATTGTTTTACACTTTTCTGCTGCCACCAGTGACTTGAAAGGAGCCCATTCACTGATCAGGCATATTAAATAAACATGAAATACAGTGTTATCTCTTATAAAAAATAAAACTGAATCAGCTATGAGACCTTTCTGAAATTTCATTTGCTTAATCCCCCTGCACTAGGAACAACGGTAATTGTAATCATCGCCATCTTAAAGCGAGTGAGAGTGCAGAAAACTTAAACACAGACTTTTCCAAATTTTTTTGAATCAGTGTTTGTACAAGTTAACAACAAACACTGGAGAAAGTTGTTCCTGTAGCCACATGGTTTAGTTATTGTTATTGTAAACAAACACAGAACAAAAACAAGACATAAAACGGGTGAATAAGGGACACTCCGTGTTACTAAGGATACTAAGGGAGGTTTTGCCAGGAAGCCTTTATATTCAACCAAAATTAACTTATAATAGAAAATAAAATATATAGGCAACTAATTTTTTTTTCATTCTTTACTTGTACAAATAAAATCAGAAGATACCAAGGCCTTAGCTTAAAAAAAATAAAAAAATAAAAATAAATATAAAATTGAAATGTGGGGTGCTCATATGCAGGGGTGTGTGTGTGTGTGTGTGTGTGTATCTCTGGTGAGCCATTAGAAAGTCACAGGTGACCATAGATCCTGGGGTGGTTATGAACATGGGAAAGTGGAATTGGAACCAAGGAGCTAGTTAGCAAAATAAAACAAACAAGTAAACAAATAAATAAATCATGAATCGTGAAATAAAATAATCTTGCCCAATGCAATTATAAATAAAAACCAAAATATTTTATGTAGAAATTAAGTCAGTGGAAAGTCCTTATAAGGATAGTAAGAAAGCATGTGTCAGAAAGCAAGAAGGAAAAAAGCAGGGGGGTGGATCAAGTTTTCTTGTTTTAGCCACTTTTTGTTCGAGTTTGCAAAGTGACAAACTCACCTAAACACACTTTTTGTTGGGGCACCATGGCAGCTACAGGTTTTTCCCTCATGTTCCTATGACAACAACGTGAACCAAAAGTACAAGAGCTAACACTCAGGGTGCGACTGTATGCATGGAGCAAAACATGTCATCAGCCCTAAGCTTCTTCAAATAACACTTCACTCATACAAATCACTGATATCCTCCATATGGTGATACTTTGTGTGTGTGTGTGGGTGGGTGTGTGCGAGAGAGAGAGAGAGAGAGATTTATAGTGGATAATAATACAATAGAAAGATAGTGTAGTTAAGGACGTTATACTGAAAAATAAGCGCCCTCTTATCTTGAAGCAAAGAGACCAGCAGCTTCCCTTTTGTTTATCCAAACACATTTATTACCTGCATGTACTGAAGAACTACACACCTCGTAACAGCATCACTGTGTGGGTGACGTTAAAGGCATCCCCGCTGTGTTTAATCAGCCTGTCCACAAACCTCTCAGGTGAACAAACAAAACCTGGCATAGAGTCCCAGTGTGTGTGTGTGTGTGTGTGTGTGTGTGTGTTTGCATGGATGCCTGAGAATTACTGAACAAGTAGCTGCAGGTTCACCATCATAACCTTGCAAATGCTCTGTTAGTGGTAGCACAACATCGTCGGCATGACGAGAGCTTTTGTGTGAGTTGGCCAGACGCCTGGTTCTGTGATTTACATATGCAGTCTGATAACATACACAAGCGTATACAGAACTGGGTATCTCTGCCAAATAGGAATACAAATATTAGTGAGTTCAAATGCACATAGATACTCAGCCACAACAAAACGTACAATTTCTCGACGGTGATAAATAACCTGTCAAACAGAAGATTGGGGATAGTACAAGGCTCCCAGACGCTCTTCATTCACCAGAGCCTCACACACACACACACACACACACACACACACACACACACACACACACACACACACACACACACAACGAGGAGGTGAAATAACAAGGCATGACTATTAGCACAGTGGGTTTATTAGATTTTATCATAATCCAAAGCGATTTATGATTGAGATAGAGTACAAGCCAAGCATTTACTTAAACAAGGCGGGATTAACTCGAACAACTTTACAGGAAACATCAGGCAAAAGTGTTTTTCTTGGTCTAGCTGATCAGTGAGGATCTGAAGTTTGCTTCTTTAAAGTTTCTTTTTGGACTAAAGCTACGAGGATAAAGTAGCTAAGAAGTAGATTATACAGTCCAGTGAATCATCATACAAACGGCATGCCTACATCATTACAGACTAACCTTAAGACAGAGAAATAACACAGGGGGAACCCGTGGCCTAATGGTTAGAGAAGAGGGGCCAGAAGGTCACGGGTTTGATTCCCAGACCAGCAGAAAAAACTGTGTAGGGGCGGGAGGAGGACCCCCCTCCCCCTCATCCACCTTCACGCCTGAAGTGCCCTTGAGCAAGGCACCTAACCCCCCCAACTACTCTCTGGGTGTCGCAATGTGGGTGTGTGTGCTCTTACTACCTACGTGTGTGTGAATAAAAACATATACCTGCTGCATTAAATAACAAAAGCTTATTAAGAACAAAGTTGGAATTATGTGGCCATCAATCACTTTGTGTTCATTTTTATACCATTTTCCTCAAGGTGTGTAGTCGTCGTCAATTCACACACTTGTTAGCTCTCTCTTATCACTTAGCAGCCACTGAGGAGGGTGAAAACTAGTTCCTGAGTCCTTTGCTTCATCAATCATATAGGAATGTGCTATGAGTCCTCTTCCATAAACATTAGCCCACAGATGCATACGATTAGTTGCGAAAGCAGGAACACAAGGCCTCAATAACTTAAAGGAAAGTGTGTAAGATTTAAGCATGTAGCCTTCATGATGCCAAGACAGGACCTTTATACTTTCCATACTTGCTGGGAACATTAGCCTCAAAGCTTCGACTCAGTTGCAGATTTAGGTATCCACATACTCAGATCAGCATCTTGCTGGGGGAGGTATTGGGGGTGCCAGTGTGAAAAATATTGCGCTGATGACATTTGCGTGATCAGGTTTCTATTGCTCATTTGCACGACACGCCAATGATATCATGTCTCTATGTGGGTTAACCTTGTCAGGGTGGGTGCCCTGATTCAAGTTTGTGAGCTGGGAAGGCTACTTCCTGGTCTCAGTCTCAGAAGTGTGATATCTGAGGGCAGAGGTAGGTTGATTTATGATTTCAGGTCTGTCCACAGGAAACCCAAAACAGGGGGTGCTGTGGAATCTAATAAATAGTTGGTCTCTAGTTTTTCTCAGTGCTAATGCTATCAGTAAAATTTGTCCCACCATCAAATGCTACCAAATGAGAATGACTTCAAGAGCCAGAATGACTTCAAGGTAGATGATTGTAGATGTTTTTTAGCCTTCCGGGGTCAACCAGCATTATACCACAAGCATTCCACACACTTCCATTGAGCTAGCCTGCTTTCCAGGAAAGCATGACTTTCACTCATGGAAAATTTGGTTGCGTTGAAATTAACTGTGGGACAATTTAGTTCAATTTAACCGAATTTCAGTTCACTTTTACTGTTGCAACTGGGAAGGCATTCATGCGGCATACAAGGATGTTACCACTTTCCTTATAAAATAATATTAGGCATGTAATGAACTACATATGAACACAAGCAACACTTGTGTTTGTTAGCGTATGTTGTTTGCTATTCTGTTCCACACAGGAGAACAATATTCACGTTTCTGTTGGATTAGCTTCCATAACAGTGGATACACTTTCACACAGTTTCATCATAACAATGCGTGAAGCCTGCAGCAAATATACTGAGTGATGCACTGAATCTTTGGGGGTGTTTTATGCTTCGAATTTGCTGATGTTTTATGGTTCTTATTAAGAAAGTTTTATAAATTGTGCATAATGATCTCAATTTAATTGTGCTACAAATGCATTTATGGTGTCAGCCTTATATACAGGATTCAGGGGCACTTCTGACATACGCTGGAGTACCCTATGATAAACTCCAATACTTCAGTCCTGATGCTAAAACAGTTGCACACTATTACATCTTCAACTCCCAATATTGTCTGTATTTATTTTACTCCTTTCCTTCTCCCTATCCTTCACCAGACCATTCAGTGGCCATGTACATCACTGAAAGCACACGCCCACTTACTCAGACACAGTCGCTAACAGCAAGACCCATCTGTGTGGAAAAAAATCAATCAGGGTCTCATTTTCCCAATTTAATCTGAGTAAGATGATGAGGGGCCAAATGAAGATCCATTTATCAATGATAACAGAGAGAGTGAGAGAGAAAACCAGAATACAGATACAAGGGAGGGAGAGGGAGAGCGAGAAACCAACGTAAGTCGAAAGCGACAGATTAAATGTAAGATAGAGAGCTAGAGACACTCAGAGAAAGAAAGAGAAATGGATTAAAGGGCAGCACGGTGGTATAGCGGTCAGCGTCTGCTTCAAAGTTTCCTCCCACAGTCCACAGACATGTACATTAGGTGAACTGGCTAGTCTAAATTGCCCAATGCTCAATGCAATTGGTGTGAATGCGGAGAGACAGGCGGAGAGAGAGAGAGAGAGAGAGAGGGAGGGAGGAGGGAGAGAGAGAGAGAGAGAGAGAGAGGGAGGAGGGAGAGAGACTTGTTGGTGTATATCTATCCACAATAACTCAGAACTTCGGAACCGCTTAATCCTAATTAGGGTCGCGGGGAGGCTGTCGCCCATCTCAGCCGACTCTGGGCGAGGGCAGAGTACACCCTGGGCAGCTCGCCAGGCCATCGAGGCCATCGCAGGGCAGAAACACACAACTCAATGGCCTACTCTTTACAAACGACAGCAATGGTTCTTTTGCATGCCTCCCACCACAGACAGTGAGAGACATGGCTGGCCTTTGATAACCCAGTTAGCTGCACAAGGGGGGCAGCAGTGACAACTCGGTGATAGTGTGGCTTGAACCCCCGACCTTCAAATCAGTAAGCCAGCCTCCTACCACTGGGCCACCACTGCCCACGCAGCAAAGTATTTAGAGTATTTGAACCGCACAGAAAGACAGTTCAGCTTAGCTGCAGGGGGTGTGGTTTACAAAGCATCAGCAATCGTCTAAATCAGCTAAAACATAGACCTTCTTCAGAGATAGCAAAAGAAAAAACACTAACACACCTCTGCTAAGTTTGATATGATATACAGTAGATATTAACATGCATCACTTTTCCACTGAATCAGTGAACCTTATTAGAAGCCATTCTGTGACTCATTCACTAAACGCAAATCACTGGGCAAGCAGACCAGTATCTTAGAAAATAGTACAATGGTGACTGCCACTGAGGATTTTATGGCTTCTACCACAGTCTTCACTTCCTTCAGTGTGTATACACATTACACTATCGCGGGCATTAATTATGTCTGAAAGAACAAGTTTGTAATTGTTTCTAATTAATCCGAGTATGTAGACGCCCAAAGGAATGTTTGTTAGCATGAACAATAGCCCTCGATTATTTGGAACAGCCAGTGAAATGGTGGTTGGTCCTCAGTTCAGTGTTTCTACAATAAGCCACGTCTGTATTTTAATAACAAAAAGAAAAATATCTTCAGTTCTTATCATGGTGTAAATCAAAAACATGCTGTTCTTGTTCAGCTGCCCACTCAGGAACACCAAGCAGCACCATATTGGTGAGAAACAGGCTGAACTTGTCTACTTTTTTCCACAACCTTGTTAGTTCCCAGAGCTCTGTTTATAATATTTGTGAATGCTTTGATAGAAATCTGGTGTACACCACAATCAGCTGTACACATGTGTATTGCATACGCCTCTTATTACCGGAGGCTGCAGATTTGCGACACACCAAGATCATATGCTTTGAGTTTCAACAGCGCTGATTAGAAAAATGCTGCGAGATGTTCAACTGCCTAGATCAAGTGCATACCTGTTCTCCTCTTACGCTAAGCACATGGCAAAGCCTTCATTAAAGAAAAAAAGAAAAAGAAAAAAAAAAAAGAATTGCACACTGAATTCCAAACATTATTTCAGGAGATTATGTACTGCGTCACAACTAAGAGTTTGTGGTCTTTCCAGTGAAAGGCAGTCAACAAGTACACACACACACACACACACACACACACACACACATACAACTGGATGTATTAAGGGGATTTGCACTGCAGCTGACTGGGATTTTTAATATTGATTATAAGCGCATAGGATCATTCTGCCTAAATGCTTTTAGACCATTCTGCCTGCTAACATTCCTCTGAAACTCTTCTGACCGCATCTGATAGGCATGCACACAAAAATAAACTTGTGCTCTTGCAGCGCGCGCGCACACACACACACACACACACACACACACACACACACACTCTAAGTGTGAAATGCGAGTGAGAGGGAAGCTGACAAGACTGCTGGAAACGTCTTCAAATTTCAGAACCAGAGCATGAATCAGATTCACTATGTGTATGTATGTGTCGAATGGTAGGGAAGAAGGGTGCGGGTCAGAGACCTGATGAGCACACTGTGTATGTGTATGTCTGTTTTAGTGCATGCAGTGTTGCAATGTTAAACATACCTGTGCATTTAGTTTGCACTGTGTGTGTTTGTGTGTGTTGCTCCAAAACTCCTACTCTGCATGTTTAACAATGTCAGTACACGTCTTCATTCGATAAGGCCTAAGCTGAAAGGAATTTATTACTGTTAAGCAACATTTTAGAATTTAGGATGACTTTATGTAACAGCCTCTTCTCACGCTTCGCACACAAGCGCGCACACACACACACACACATACACGCCATATTAGTTTACTTTAATTTCTGATTAATTAACCTAACAGACTCACAATACAGAACATTAATAAATCCACTTACAGAAAGCATAACATTAGAAGCAGCAAGATGAGTTTAAAGGGGGGTGGGTTTCGGGGGTAAAGTCCGCAGGTTAGAAAGTCTAAATAATTTTTCTACTTATATCTTGATGTGAGTGGTTTATTCTACCCTGTGACACCATAATTTTTATCTTTCAGAGTTCTTCACACAAGCTAGAGCTCATGTTTTAATCATATTTTTGACTAAATAATGTCAGTATTTTTATATTCATCTTCAGTATATTTTAACATACAGAGATAAAAAAAAAAACCCTGTACACACTAAAACCCAGCTTGTGGTTAATCAAGACCAACAGGATGTGAGTATCTAACGCCCCCAGCTTCTAGGTAACTTTATCTTTAATATGCTTACACTCATTTGAATTTAAGAATAATTAAGACTAATTAAATATGAAAATTAAAGGATCATTTGAATTCAGAAATAAAAACAAAGGGGGGAAATATACAGGGCCCGTGTGTGAACAGTGTGAATATGGGTCCACTTGGATCCTGATGGCAGCTATAGATTTAAACAAGGCCTTTTATTGACTGACACAAGGACCTATAAATATTTAGATACAGTTTACCATAAATACCTCTTGAAATAGAACATAATGCCTTCACCAGGGTTATACACACTTACAACTAAAAATGGCACGTAGAGCTATTGTGCATTCTGCCTTATTAATAGTAAATCCTTTTCCATCCCCATGTAATAAAGGAGATGGAAAAAGCTCACCCTAATTACAAAGCATTTACTATTAATAAAACCATTCATTTGGCAGAATGGCTATAATCTTTAGCAGCACAGGAAATGTTGAAAAAATTAATTTTGGGAACGTAAAACATCCATCTTCACAGCAAACGAAAATAGCTGTTTTACCCGTTTGTGACAAAAACCCATAATAAGTGATTCATTACTACAGAAGTCAGTTTGAAGGAATTAATCACATGCTGTACTGTAACGCTAACAGTGTTTAGTTTGTATACTGTTACAAATAATAAATAGGCCAAATAGGCTGACTCGCTAAACTACTCATATTAACTCTAAAAATGTATGCTAAAATCTGCACATGAGAGATGATTTCCTGTGGCTTACCAGTACCTTTAAAACAGAGAGGCTAATTCGTGATAAGTGCATCAGCAGCATGGCTAGACATGAGGAACCTATTAACATACATGCATCACAGGCCAACTCTGAATGTGGTCGATGTAATCAAGATGCATTTCACTTCTTTCACACCTGTGCAGTTGTGATTGGATAAGCTGAGATGAGGGATTGATAAAACCTTTGCATTTTCTGGTACCCATCTTTTGACAGTTCCTTGCCACCCATAGTTAATTGTGTGCTTTCATATACATTTCTAGATACTGAAAATCAATAGGAATAGCTGTTTTTATGCAGAACCAATCAGAATGGACATGACTGATCACTGGTGGAAGCTAATTATCTTGGTGTAAAATGGATAAGTTGATTAGTTACCTGATTGAGTTTACCAATATTCATTCATTTTCTAAGCCGCCTAATTCTAATTAGGGTCGCGGGGAGGCTGGCGCCCATCTCAGCCGACTCTGGGCGAAAGCGTGGTACACCATGGACAACTTGCCAAGCCATCGCAGGCCCAACACACAAATACAACCATTCACACCTAGGGGCGATTTAAACAGCACACAGAATCAAACCCAGGCCTTCTTGCTGTTAGGCATACGTGCTAACCACTGCGCCACCGTGCAATAAATAAATAAATAAATAAATACAGCTGGAAAAAAATGTTGTAAAAAAGTATACTCCTTTCAAACTGCAAAGCAACAAAATGTGAATATTTTAAAGGGGGTGATTCTTTTCTATACCCACTGTAGGTCAGTTTAATGAACCTAATGAGTTGGCCAGAAATTTGAGTAAAGCACTTACGTAAACCAACTCTGAATATGAAATACTTTCCCCATGTAAATACTGACGCAACTTTTAAACATAATTTCCTGACTTTGAATATGGCCCACCGTCACTGGAAGAAATAGAACCACAGGAAAATTAACATGAAAATTTGTGACACCAGCTGCACCCTTACCTGAAAGGACTGATGCTGTTAAGGTGAGGAAAAGACGTAATAAGGATTAAAGAAGGAAATGACATACAGTATGTATAACCTTTTGGCTGGGGAACTTGTGGACAGTATAGCTGTACGACAGGAAGAAAAAAATATAAAAACAAAATAAACATGAAGGAAAGATTGGTTTAAAGAAAGAGGGAAAGAGTTTTGTGGAGCATACTTGCATATACCAATTTAATTAGTATCAGTCAAAGCATTATCTAAGTAGAAGTTCTGCATCTAGAATGAAATAAACAAGAAGCAGGGAAAAAAAAGACTAAATCCAGCAGTAGAACTGTATTACCAATGATCAGACCCTTCCTTAAACTTTTCCTCTGTGGGATTAGAAAATAAAAGCGTCCATGGTTGAAAGTGATTGACGTTCTCTTTGCTTTAAAATAAGATCAGGACGCTGTGAACGGTGCAAAATGGTGCCATGTCGAGGACGGCACTGATCTTAGCTGCTTACTATGATTCATCTTTTTCCATGTCTCTTTCTCTTAATGGCCATTACTCTATGTGTGTGTGTGTGCGTGTGTGTGTGTGTGTGTGTGTGTCAGCATGCCTCTTTATTTGAATGTCACTTTTTCTCTGCGTCCATATTTCTCTCTGTCTTACTCCTTGTCTTAACCTTTCTTATTCTCTCGGTCTCTGTGTATCTCTCTTTCTCTCGGTCTGTGTATTTGTCTCTTTCTTGCCCATGTCTTTCTCCCTGCATGAATGACCTATACAGACACTTGTGACTGATAACAGAGAGACACATTCTTTAAACAGAGCAGGCTACATTTTCACAGCTCAGCGTGCAAACAGCTCAGCACACATGATCTATATTGGCCTTGTTTCAAATATTCATTTTGCTTCACTAAATTATTTTGCCAATGTCCTGATATGGTTCAAATGTGCTGGCATTCAAGAAAAGGAGCACAAGGCAGCTGTGATTGGAAAAATGGGAGAAAACTCTGGAGAAACACATGAAGCCAATATGCGAGCCTGGTGGGTTCCTCATACAAAAAAAAGCCGATGCTGCTGAAAGAAAAGTCATATACGTCTTATTACATATTATCTTCAAGCTGACCAATGAGCTTTTTCCTGAAAATCTATCTGGCAAATGCCTGCAGATACTTGCACGGCGCAATGAGTGAAATACAGAACGTGTGAATGTGTGTCAAAGATTACCCTCAACTGACTTTCTCCCCAAGTTTGACACCGAAACTTACTGCTGCTCCTAATGCTAAGCTACCACATCACAAATCCAGACAAAGGTTAAATCATAGGTATCTGTGATGTGAGCTCTGACGTGAAGAAGCAGCAAAGTCTAGAATTGAACAAATTGTGATAACAATAGCAAAGCCAGCCCCCTGCAATTCTGTTCTTCTCTCAGAGGGGAGATTTC
The DNA here is from genome assembly GCA_039654325.1 of Tandanus tandanus. Lineage (NCBI taxonomy): Eukaryota > Metazoa > Chordata > Actinopteri > Siluriformes > Plotosidae > Tandanus > Tandanus tandanus. The sequence continues at coordinate 9,677,213 of JBCNYH010000010.1, forward strand.
CTGTGCTTTTGCAGAATAATCAAAAACATTTGCATCCCCCACTTCCTCTCTTGCTCACCCAAGGAAACCCAGCCCTGCCTACACAATTCTCTCTCTCGCTCACACACACACACACACACACACACACACACACACACACACACACACACACACAACCATGATTTTATGGCCTATTTGTTGCTTAGAGTAATGTGATAGTAGGCAGGAAGGGAAATGCTGACTTTAGCTGAGATGAGGTAAAAAATGTGATTTCGGGGTAGGAAAAAAAAAAATACAGATATAGAACTTTTAAACTTCTGTTTCCCTAAACTTGGACAGTTTTTTTTTTTTTTTTTTAACTGTTACTGAACTATTGGCTTTAATGTGACTTATGATATATAAATACTAAAAATACAAACACACATACACACACATATATAT
>JBCNYH010000010.1:9698785-9709395 GCA_039654325.1 Tandanus tandanus
TATATATATATAATTAAAAAAAAAAAAAATCATAATCAGCAATTCTGACTTTTTTTTTTTGGCCATCACTGTCCCAGGTCTGGAATGTCTCAGCACTATTGAGTCCAACAATTTATTTCATTTAACATCTACTCCACCTCAGCTAATTCCCATGGCCTTCCAGGGCTGAGATTCGTGTAAGAGAGAAAACATGAACATGTATAGGGCATTGCTGCTCCATTGCCTGAGCATGAACTCACAGCTTTCACTTTTAAAGGTCATTGAACATATAGGTATGACACTTAGTTATATTTAATAAGTTTTTTTATTATTTGCTTCAGTGGTATACCGGTGTATCCCAGCAGCAAAGAAAGTTCTGGACTGATGGATGCTGCTTTCTGGTTGTATCTTATACAAAAGATTTTAAATCACTGAGAAATGAGAGAGGTATCAGTGAGCCATGACAAATGAGATGGGGAAAGATGGCTGAATTGAGGAGCTGAAAGAAGGATTTCACTGCAGTGGAAAGGGGTTAAGTGGACAGATTAGCATGTTTGGAGAAGCAAGCCAACCAAGTCTCTAGCCTACAGCCATTCTCCACTGGTAAGCGAGCTTGATGCACACTACACCCACACTTCACAGCGCCCACATCCCTCAAGCATGAGCAATGGAGAGAGAGGTATACGTCTGTGTGTGTGTGAACTGTAAACAGTACCAGCGAAGCCAATGCATAACACTGCTGGTGTTGTACATGGTTGGAAATTGTATTTTAAGAGTATCGGTAATGATAGAGAGCTAAGTAGAGATGGGAACAGATTTCAAGGCCTATAAATCTAATTTAGATGCCCAGAAGAGGTGATGACACTTCCACCTCCACCATGCAATGTGTGTCAATCAATACGGGCTCAAGCAAAGTTGGTTCTGCACTGGTTGCTTTGGTCGGAGGCGGTGATGAACAGCTCCCCTGAACACAAAGGCTAAACGATTTAACTGTACAATCAGTCATGCAGGCTTGCCACGTTCATTTACTGCAGACATGCCAGTATGGCAAAAAGAAAAAAAATTCAAGCAGGGAGAAAGATAAAAGAATTTTACCATAAAAACCAGCGAATGCTGGTTGTCGTGTGTTTTTATTTATATGACTCTAGCAAAAATAAGAAAACAACAAGGCAGATGTGCCTCCTACATAATAACAGGCCACTCCATGTAATGTCCAGCTTCATATTTTACCAACCAAAGATACCACAGCCTCGCTTTCTTAGTTTCTACTGGCTCACAAAACCAGGGCTTGGGAATTCCCAGGTCAAAGTTCATCTACACAAATTTCTACGTGGATCAAAAACAACTGTAAATGAGTATCTTACATGTGCCCTATTCTTTCCACATTGGGAAGCCTTTCTGTCACCTCTGCAACAGTTTTTCAATCTTAGTTTAAATCCCACCCAATTCAGTAGAATTCACCCAAAACCATAAAATAAGCAAATAACCACCAAAACTAACCTAACTAATCTATTAGCCACATATATTGGGTGAAAAGGATAAAATACAATGGTGGTACTATAACAAATAGTAAAAATCATAATCTTTTCATAAAGAAAACTGTAAGAACCAGCAGGACAAACACTAACTATATTTCTGTATCAACCGTGTCCTTCTCGTTTTATAAAAAAATACAACCAAAGCCAGTTTAAATGTAGACTCACTGTTTAAACTCAGGGTGTTCCAGTTTCTATTTTGAATTCAATACAGATATCAGAGTTTTAAATAACACCCAGCACCTGATACTGATATCTTCACTGTGATTAAAACGACCGAAGCTTAAAGCTTCTGTTGCCATGTTCTACAAAAACTTGTGTTGGTGTAATATTAAGACATGTTCTGTGTCTGTGTTCAACATTATATCCCTGGGCAACACAAGTGTTCACAGTACCAAACACTTCAGTGAACTGGATGGGAAAACGTCTAAGATTTTAAATTTCACAGCAGCTCAGGCCAGCACTGTATCAATAGCTGCTGTCCCACGATCAAGCCGTGGTGAGCCAGGGCTATCTCAATGCTACCCAAGACTTGTGGACCGGACCTATAAGTCGAATGTGTCCATTTATGTAAATGAGCAGATGCTTTTCTGATGTAAGTAAATACAATGTAGTATTATGTGCAGATGTGCCTAGTTTTATTCAGAAGTTCACTAGTTTATTTGTTAGTTTAATACCTGTATACTGTTATTTTTGTCGTTATCTTGCCTAATTGGAACTGACACGTCCATGTCCTATTCTCGCGATTTCGAGCACTCTCTCCAAATGGCCGTCTTTTCAAACAGGATAACACAAACTATCAAACACATTTTAACAGATTGCAACTTGATGATGAAAACATGCATATTTTCAGTGTAACAGAAGAGTTTGGAAGTCTTTGCTTTAACTTTCCTTATATGATGTTAAATATATAGATTGTTGCTATGGTGCAGCTTTCTGTGAGAACATATTTATGAAATGAGTCTTCAGTGTCAGTGATTTGTAACAGTGACTGTTTACGTCTTCAGAATGGAGCAATTTAGGCTTTCTGGGTTTTTTTGCTTACATGACGCGATTATTTGTTTTATACGTCAAAAAAATTTAAAAAGAGAGGCTGGTGAGGGAAAAACTGTTCATAGGTGCCAGAAGTAAGAACAGAAACTATTTTGTCTTGTGGACATTCCATCACATTAGATGTAACTATAAACAGTCAAAAATACAAGATGTCCATTAATTTAAAAAAATTGCAAATGCTGGTAGACATATTGGGTAGCAGCACAAAAAAATGTGGTTGTCTGGCATCACATGCCTCAGAGAAACCACGTAATACCCTTCACTCTTCCTCGGTTAGTAGCTGCTGTGTGATGAGGTGAGCTTTCTGGTAAGTGGCAACTGAGCATGAATAATTTATAAGAGAAATAAATGACATCGCAATGGTCTATTAATAATCAATAAAAACTAATCAATTGATGTGGTAACAACCACATCACACCACCATGCCTGTGAATATTTTTCTATAACAGCAGGTCCCAACATGTTTTATTCCATCCACCCCTATTCCCCGCTGACAGTTTTGCCCAACACTTTATGATTAAAAGCAACTGTCTGGGAAAATCCTCAGTCTGGCTATACTAAAGCTACGTTGTCTCATGGGTAACATTAAATGGCCTCACACCTCCTTCATTTAGAAAAAATAATCAGATAGATAGACAGATAGATAGATAGATAGCATGTCTGTAGTGATCAGCATGTCTGCCTCCCAGCAAAAAGTACCTGGGTTGAATTTCCAGGCTCAGGTGTTTCTGCAAGGAATTTGAATGTTTTGCATGTTTCTGTGCTTCCATGGGTTTCCTCCGGGCTACTCCGGGTTCCTCCCACGGTCCAAACACACGCACATTAGGCTACCTGGCTGATACAAATTGGTACTAGTTGTGAGTGTGAATGGTTTTGTGCGCGTGTGTGTGTGTGTGTTGCTCTGCAGTGGCCTGGCGAGCTGTTCGGGGTGTACCCCACCTTTGCTCAGTGTCGGGTGAGATAGGCACCGGCGGTTCAGCGGTTCTGCAAACAGAGGTTCAGATAGATAGAGGGTGACACACAAAACCCTCCCACATTTCAAAGGGTAAATGAAAAAATAAACATGTTTAAAAAAATAATCCAGTTATTATTTCGTGTGCACAGAATGATGAATAAAAACTTTAATGAATGAGGTTTAAATGTGTGAAAATGGTCATTTAATCATTAACCTTTGAAATGTGGGAGGGTTGTTTTTTTTTTTTTTTTTCTGAGTCACCGTGCAGACAGATAGTGCAGAATTTTTTTTTTTTTTTTTTTAACACAGGAAGTTCAGCTTTATGTTTTTAAAATGCACATCACGGGGTGCCGGCCGAGGGGCGTGTCCTGCGTCGTCGACACGTCAAAGCGACGTCATTACACGAAAAAAAAAAAAAGAAAAAAGAGGAATACCTAGTGTGGCTCTGTGCAATAATGTAACTCTTTCAGAGGAAGAAAAGCCGAGCGGTGACAGAGAGCGCACCCGAAGGCGCATACTAAACAGCACGGCGGGCTCCTTGGTGTACTGCTGGATGGGGGGAGCAGGGGGTTCCACAGAGCCGCTGTATAATAAGATCAGCCTTATAATAAAGGAGCAAACTAAAGAGATGGCTCAGTTACTCATCAAACTGTACACGTACACCCTCGCCCACGACCTCACTGCCTCTGTAGCTCGTGTGCTGCAGCACCTCGAGGTGTTTAATAGGCGAAAACAACCAAACCTCCTGCAGGAAGCCCGAAAGAGAATCTAAAGCAAGCCGCGCTCTTTATACGCCGGAAACACCGCGCGCGCCCTTCTCCTCCTCCTCCTCCTCCTCCTCCTTCTTCTTCTTCTTCTCCAAGCTAAGGAAGTGATCAACATGATTCTCACGCTGCCTGCAGCATCCGATCTGTTGCATTTCCAAACACCACCATCATCATCATCATCATCATCATCATGCTGGTAAATAAATAACTAAATTCGACCTTCAGTCTCTTCACACACTGACAAACTGACTGCACTCTAAAGCGCCCTGCCTTAAAAAAAAAACAACAACAACAAAAACTATGTCAACACAAACAGCTCGCTGGTTATAATAACAATGCATGCTTTAGAGGAAGCCTTAGAAAAAGGAGAGGCAGTCATATGGTGCATGCACTTGGTGCTCTTTGGTGCTGTTTGAGATGAGATGATGATGGTGGTGGTGGTGTGTATTTGCTTCTGGGATGCAGGAGATCAGCCCACACTGTGTTTGAACACAGCTCGGTGGTCTGTAACCCCACCCAAAGACAAGTGGAGTGGAGTGGAGTGGAGTGAGCTAACGACTTCTAGGATGATGTGATCGATCATGTGTAGATATCACGACCCCACACACACACACACACACACACACACACACACACTGTGGGGTTATCAATGATGTCGCTGCTGCTGCTGCTGCTGCTGCAAAACCTTTCCTCCCGACTCTCACCCCTCTTCCACCTCTCTCTGCTTCGTGACTTTTAACCCACACGGAACTTTGCTTTAATCCGCCCCTGACACTATAAACAACACTCTTACCTGGTCCCCGCCTTGTCGCCCATCTCTGAAGGCCAGGAAAAAAAGGTGTCTTTAAAAAGAAACGGACTGGCACTTGGAAAGAAAAGCCTTCCCCCGCTGTCCCCTCTTCGACTTGTGCAGCTCCTTCTTCCTTTTTCTTTTTTCTTTTTTTGTGCAGGGTAGTTTCCCGCAGTCCCGAGACGGAAACCTCTGTTTGACTGCCTCTTGTGACAGCAGCCTCCAAGATCGGCCCCCTTCCTGAAACTGACTTTGCCGTCGTCCAATAAGAATAAAACGCCAACGATTTACGTCAGCACGCGGTCACGCCGTCCTCCCCTCCTTTGGGATTACCAATTAGAACGCGCTTTTAGGGAGTGGGCGGGGCCTGAGGAGAATAACACGCGAACAGATAAGGAAATCGTAATTGCTGTACTATGGGCGTCAATGTAAATATGTATGTATGTGCGGAAACTGCTGGAATTTTGGTGCCAGAGGACTTTGTTTTCTAATGTAGATTGATGACTTGCTTCTTCTGTTTTCCTACCACGTAAATGATGGGCTAACTTGCAAGAAATACCATTTTATTATTTTATTTATTTCTAATTGCACATGGCAGAGAACCTCGGGATCAGCCCTATGTTCCCCAGTCCCTATGTTCCCCAGACCTGATGTTCCCCAGTCCCTATGTTCTCCAGTCCCTATGTTCCCCAGTCCCTATGTTCCCCAGACCTGATGTTCCCCAGACCCTATGTTCCAGAGACCCTATGTTCCCCAGACCTGATGTACCCCAATAACTATGTTCCCCAGTCCCTATGTTCCCCAGACCCTATGCTCCCCAGACCCTATGTTCCCCAGACCTGATGTTCCCCAGTAACTATGTTCCACAGTCTCTATGTTCCCCAGACCCTATGTTCCACAGACCTGATGTTCCCCAATAACTATGTTCCTTAGACCCTATGTTCCCCAGACCTGATGTTCCCCAGTCCCTATGTTCCCTCAGAACCTATGTTCCCCAGTCCCTATGTTCCATAATCCCCATGTTTCCCAGACCTGATGTTCCCCAGTCCCTATGTCCCCCAGACCCTATGTTCCCCAGTACCTATGTTCCCCGGTCCTCATTAAATTAATGGGTCTTCCATTGTATTGATTTCTTTATAGAAATAAACTACTATAATTGTATCCATATTGTAAAAGAAGTATGATGAAACAAAATCGAACATACTCATCAAATTAACAATTTATGGAATATTAGGGTTAGGGTTCCTGGGGAACATAGGTGCTGGGGAACATAGGTACTGGGGAGCATAGGCACTGGGGAACATAGGACTGGGGAACATAGGCACTGGGGAGCATAGGACTGGGGAACATAGGCACTGGGGAACATAGGTACTGGGGAGCATAGGACTGGGGAACATGGGTACTGGGGAACACATACATGGACCCGAGAACCACAGCCTTCACAAACATTCTTTAATGTAAGGTTATTCCCCACTCTTGTTTGTTATGCAAATGTTTTAGTCTCTTTGTCAGGATTACGTAATATGCCCATAAACTTGCCTTGTGACTGAAATGCTATCTCCTGCCATCTAGTGAGTGGACATGGACGATGCGGTTTTATTGTATTTAGAAGACCTTCCCTAATTCCCATCGTATCTACATTTAGTGGAAAATCACGTTCCAATCTGGGTAACATTTATACAACTGCGCATTCATGCAATTATACAATCAGCCAATCAAGTGGAAGCAGTTTAGTGCATTACCTCATGCATACACAAATCAAGAGTTTTAGTTAATGCTCACATCACACGTCAGAATGGAGAAAGTATGTCATCTCCGTGACTTTGACCTTGGCATGGTAGTCTCAAATTGACTTGTCTAAATATTTTGTTGATCTCCTGATTTGTGCTAATATGCACACACAACAGTCATAACAACACAACTAATGCTATGACTAGAACAGGTAAGATGGCGGTGGAGTACATCCAAATTTTGTGCTTACTTCTCACTTGCATATTCATAAAACGTACTACAAAGGTAAAAGGTACATAACCAGCGCTTATTCATACTGAGTATTCAGATGCAAACCATGTCTTAATTTTGTGCAAGTCATTGAAATTGTGAGTGGGTGTGCAAGAGCTAGTGCCAAAGCACATTATTCTGTACATCTTTGTCATGCAAGTTTGCAGTGCTCTTAGTAGATTGTGTTGGTCATTATTAAAATATACTGACTGTGCCTGTGTCTATTAATTTGCATATTTTTAGTAGGCCTGTGGCCCCTGCAGAATTGGCCACTCCTACTAGCTTTCGTTTTTATTCGTGGCCTCAGGTTAATTTGACCTGCTTAGGAAATCTGGCCCTAAATTTAAACAGGCAAACAGCAGGAGGGCAAAATAAACAGAAGGTGAGGCTAAGGAGAATCTAATCAGTCTTTAAAACAGCTTTCATTGTCATAATTAGATTAGATGCCTCCACATCAACTAGGCCATGAACCCCTGACATCAGACACACCATTAGTTAAATATACTGACAAAGGCTTAGTCCCCTCCCACTGAGAGTAATAACAGTGTTTAAAGGACTCCTGCTGGTAAGAGCGAACAAGGACTGGGTTTTTATCTAATAATGGAAATGTAGCAGTAGCAGTAAGCTGTGTAAGCATTTTTCATTTAAAATGCTGTATTTTCATTTTTTTTTAATAAACACTGTTGTAATATTATCGGTTCAAATATAACAATAGTTTTGTTGATGCAATATAATGAAATTAATAAAATTTAATAGAGTTCTGCTTCATCTTCATTTCAAGAGAACATGAAGCATGTTGTGTAGTGTGTTAAACAGTACAGCAACAACTACTTTAGCAGCCTCTTACATGGTTTGATTACTTGTTTTACAGTTTCTCAAATAATCATTTAAGCTTAGTACCAGGTAATTTTGTTCTTCTTCTAATTCTGCATTAGTTTCCTGAATTGGCCCTGCAATGGCCTGACGAGCTTTCCTGTGTGTACCCCGCCATCACCCAGAGTTGGCTGAGATGGGCGTGTATATGTATATATATATATATATATATACACAGTAGTGTGCAGTGAAGATTATACACCAACACTTGTGTCAAAAAGGGCTCCTCATACATTACTTCTCTATAATTTTTTGCCGAAAATGTATTGAACAATGCTATTGTAGGCAATGAGAACCAAAAAAATATATATATTCCGACAAGTATATTGAGGTAAAAGTATGGCTAATAAACAAAAAAACTGAAAATACCAATTTTTCAGAAAATTGGAAGATGTTGCAAATTTTATTTTTTTGACTTTTGCATAGCATGAATGAACTTCAAACCATATAGAATGGTTTTACGAGTAAAGGAATTAAAAAATATGTGAACACTATGCCTGAAAGGTTAAATGCTGTAATCAAAGTAAAGGGTGGCCACACTAAATATTAACTTTTTTTTCTAAAAAAAAAAAGAGACTGATTGTTGTTTGTTTACTTATTCTCATCAATATGATCCGATATTACATGAAATAAATACTTGAATAGTACTTGGTTTCTGATTTATCTTCATTTTGGGTGTTCAGGAAGACATTAGGATCCCTAACACAAACACACACAGGTGTGCATTTATGAAGACAGGACTTTATTTCACATAAACATCTGCTTTATGACTACCTGAGTATTCCTACAGCATGAAAACAGGAAGAAAAAAAAAACATAATAGTAATAATAACAATAGTAATAATAATATGTTCTCCCTATGCTTGTGTGGGTTTTTCTCTGGGTCCTACAGGTTTCTCCTGAACTCCAAATGCGTAGATTATACACATCTGTCTATTTTGCCCATAGGTGTGAATGCGAGTGTGAATTGTTCATCTTCTCTGTGGTAGCCTGTTCAGGGTGTACCTCACCCCTCACCTGAAGTCAGCTGAGATTGGGCCCAGTTCATGCACATCCCTGAGAGAAAGGTGGTATAGGTAATGGATGGATGGTACAGGTAATGGATGACTGACTCAAAATGTTGTAATGAATTAATCCTAGCACATGCAAGTGTAACTTGCCATCAACTAAGAAAACAAACTAGTGTAGTAAAATATAGCCAGCTAATGTAAGCAAATTTGATAGACTTACTGTAAGTCAGCACGCTTTTCAAATTAGATAGAGTTTATGCTTTTCCAAGAGGCAGAGTCACTTCATTTTATCTTATAATGAAACATTTTAGTGAGGTAGGGCCAGTAACGCTCATCTGCAAGTGCAAGTTCCAGTCTCTGTCCTCCAGTCCTCTAGATAGCTATCAAGAAGGTCTCACCAGATGATGAATAAGTCTTGATTGTTTTTTTTTTTTTTTCCATTGACAAACTTGATTGGATTCTAAATTAAAATTTCTGACATGCAAAGCGAATTTTTCATTCATTCATCTGCCGAGTCGCCTAGTCCTACTAGTGTCACAGGGAGGCTGGAGCCTATCCCAATCGACTCTGGGCAAAGGTGGGATGCATCCTGAACAGCTTGCCAGTCCTTCACAGACACAACCATTCACAGTCACACTCATACCTGGGGCAATTTGGAAGAGCCAGTTAGACTGGTGTTTTTCTTTGTACTGCGGGAGGAAACCGAAGTACCCGGAGGAAACTCATGCAAGCATGAGGAGAACATTCAAATAATACTTAAATAATTACAAAGAGCAATTGCTCAAATATATTCCACACTGGAGATCATCTCAACATTGTCTTTTTTTTAATGATCAAGATTAAACTGCTGACAATCCTACTTTTTGTCATGAGTGGGGCAAGCTGAGTAGGACCCAAATGCAGGACGATAGAGGCAGAGTGGGGGTGAAAAAAACTGAGGTCTTTATTAAAGTTCCAAGGCAAACAAAAATACAAAAAAAGCAGAAGGAGGTTCAATACTACTGGTAGGCTGGGTACTTTGCTGATGCAGAGCAGGCAGGAGAACAGGTAATCCACAAGAATCCAGAGCTGGTGTAATCAGAATCACAGGTAGCAACAAAGTCAACGAACCAACACTGGGGAGAGTTTTGCTGGAGTATAAGTAGGAGTCTTGATAAGCAAGAGGTGTGTGGAGATAATTGGAAGCAGGGGAGGAGGCAAGGCCACGCCCATAGCCTGGAGAAAGCACATGGAAAAAAACAGGAAAACAAAAACAAACAATAGCTCCCCTAGTGGTGAGATATGCGGGATCATGACACTTTTGGTATTAAGTCCTATTTTGAATAGATCAAGATATTTTTATACTCAAGTATATTGTATCTTGTAAAATCTTTTCTCTCTTTTTTTATTTATTGCACTTTCTCTCAATGTCTATGGTAGTTTCCTAAATTACTGATTTCCCAGTTTGCCCCTAGTACCACTTCATAGTGCGTTCATTTTTTTCAAACTTCAACATTCCCAGTTTCAAAATGTGTTTTCTAGATTAAAATAGACTAGAACAGAAAATCTATGGCTTGTTTAACAAAACATATTGGTGGCCATAGGATCTCGTCTCTGCTTTTTGCAGATGACGTTGTCCTTTTGGCTTCATCGAGCCAGGACCTCCAG
>JBCNYH010000010.1:9711286-9725271 GCA_039654325.1 Tandanus tandanus
GAAGGGAGAAGAGGAGAAAAGAGGAGAGAAGGGAGGAGAGAAGAAAAGAGGAGAGGAGAAAAGAGGAGAGAAGGGAGGAGAGGAGAGGAGAAAAGAGGAGAGAAGGGAGGAGAGGAGAAAAGAGGAGAGGAGAGAAGAGGAGAGAAGGGAGAAGAGGAGAAAAGAAGAGAGAAGGGAGGAGAGAAGAAAAGAGGAGAGGAGAAAAGAAGAGAGAAGGGAGAAGAGGAGAAAAGAGGAGAAAAGAGGAGAGGAGAGAAGAGGATCCGCCCTGTGCGCGGTAGGAACGTGAATCTCGCCTCCTCTCGCTCTCACTCACACTGCAGCGGTTTGGTGCAGCGGTTTGGACTCGCGACCGTCGTCTAAAAGCTTCTGCGACTCAAAGCCGGTCTTAAAAAGAAAATCTTTCCAACTCAGAACGCTGACAGAAAGCACGCCGGACTTTGCACCATGCGGAGGTTTTCGCTGTGGCCTCTTTTGGCCCTTTTTTCCCTGTTAGCTCTGGGAGGTGAGTGAAGCCCGTCGGCCCTCTTTTGTTGAAACCCCCGGCGCTTCCACACGCCGACTTCCTCGCTTTCTTTCTTCCCTTCCTCTCCCGACCTGCATATTACACACACTGGGACTTCTAGGATACATCTTGTAATGGTTTTTAGCACATTAGAAATATCCGAGTTCGTTTTTTACGCACTGGGGGCTTCAGTTGTGAGAAATAATCTATTAGGCATTGTGTAGACGAGACAGTCTGACTTCATGGTCTGGGTGTTACAGCCATAGCTGGAGTTCACATGTTTTCCTCATACAGTGTCAGATTGATCTCTTATAATTTAGTAAAATATTGAATTCACTGTGCAGGATGTACCGTTACACATTACACATAAACCTGAGGATGTCTGTGTCATATTGCAGTAGTTAAGTAGCCTGTAATTGATGATGCATGCATTTTATTATAGGCTGTATAGCTGATTGTTTTTCCCTTATACGCTGATTAATGATGACGCATGTCATATTTTTAAATTAATCATCAATATTGGCCTATGATTTACAAAAATGCACTTTGTAAATAAATACAATTATTATTTATTTACATGAAACGGACAAATCCGCTTAAAGAATTACGTAATTTTTCAAGTCACTGTTGTGCTATATTTGATGATAATGTACAGGCACTAAGAAATCAACACTATGGGTTTGTACTGGAAACACGCCCATCGTAACAATAGCGGTGGTGCCGGTCTCGTGTCAGTAGCGTGCAGGTGGAGCTCAGTGCGCATGCGTATGCAGAGTCACACAGAGCCCAGGTGTAGCATGCGTGTGTGGGTTTTGGGGACTGCGGAATACGGGGCGATACCATCTCATTAAAAAAACAAGGGGGTGGTGTATCTACACGAGCGTGCTTTTTAAGGGCAGAAAAACTTTCCCAAAGCTGTTTTTCACCCATAAATACTGTGTACGTAGCTTTATTTACAGACCATAGTGTGCGAGAGGCATTTGTCTCGTTTGTAGGAAACTAGTACTATGTAGTTGTAGTGTCCGTCTCCCCTACTGTGCGGCATTCTGCCCACCCGAAAAGCTTGAATGAGGAGTTGCAGCCGGTATAAAGGCTCATCTGTGTTCTGTCTCCTCCGCTCCATCAGCCACACCCTCTGCTGTGTTTGTAATCAGATCCAGGCTAGAAAAACCATGTGCTTAACTCCATCTCACTGGATGCATTATTTATGCAAGATTGTTTTTTTTTTTTATCACATCTTTTCTGTGAATCTGATCAGTAAGCTCAAAGAATAAGAAAACAACAAACAAATAAACCTTAATCTTTTATTCAGTGGATATAAAGATTCTTCACGTCCCTGTTAAAATGGCAAGTTTTGGGGATGTAAAAAATATTTAAGAAAAAAAAAAAAAAGATGGGTAAGGTAAAGTCTGTCGGGATTTTACGCCTGAGTGGTACATCAGGCCGGAGCTCGTCCCAGGATTCTGTATTGTGAAGCAATTAGGAGTTCAACTCCTCCTGGATGAGACACTAGTCCATCGTTACCTTCCCAGTATTTTTACTGGTACCCATTTATACTACTGTACTGTACTGTACTGTACCCCATTTATAATTAATACTATATTTAATTTGTTCTTGTTTTTTACACCGCACAAATCTTCCGTTTTATCAGGGGTGTATACTTTTTATATCCACTGTACAAAAGAAATCAGAAATAGCTGGTCGTCTTTCAGAACAACAGCAGCAGAAGCAACCCAACTAAAAGTGTCCAAACGATGGAAATTATTTCTATTACCAGGTGATTAAGAGCATAATATGAAGTGACACTTTTTTTTTTTTACTGTCACTGTATATATTATCATACCACAAAGATTCAATCAATCAAAGATTCAATGGCAGTGGTGGCTCAGTGGTTAAGGCTCTGGGTTACTGATATGAAGGTTGGTGGCTCAAGCCCCGGTACCCCCAAGACACCACTGTTTGGCCCTTGTGCCAGGCCCCTAACCCTCAGTTGTATATGAGATCATAGTGTAAGTTAGATAAGGGTGCCTGCCAAATGCCATATAAGTAAAATAATGACTTAATGCAACTATAATATGTTTGGGAGAGTGAAGGTATGAAGGCAGATGTTTTCATTTCCGTATTGACAATCATATACACATTCATATATGATACAGTCATGACTCAAAACTCACAAAAGCAGGCAGTTAATTTCTCTCCGCTGCCTCGGATATGTCCAGCACCTACACTGATCAGCCATAACATTAAAACCACTGACAGGTGAAATCAGTAACATAAATTATCTTGTTACAGTGGCGCCTGTCAAGGGGTGGAATCAACATTGATGTGTCAGAAGTAGGATATATGGGCAAGCAGATGCATCTGACTGACTGTTATAATAATTTGTGATGGCTATACAACTGAGTCCATATATCTTCAAAACACTAGGGCTTGGGGGTTGATCCTGGTATGTAGTACCTACCAATCAATGAACCAGAAACTTGGTCAGCGGCCCAGTTCTCATTGATTTGAGTGGGGTGTAAAGTCTATCCTGTCTGGTCTAATCCCACAGAAGAACTCCACACAGTGCATTGCAGATTGTGGTGTATTAGCCTGCATAGCTGCAGACTGGTCAGAGTCCCCATATTCATCGCTGCTGTTAAAGTCCTTGTGCCAGACACCACAGCATACCTTCAGCGGTCTTGTGTGGTCCATGCCTCGATGGGTCTGAGTTGTTTTGGCAGCCCAAGTGGAGCCTACAATATATTAGGCAGATGGTTTTAATGTTATGGCTGGTCGGTGTAGAACACTTGTTCTTCCAAAGCCATTTTGCTTCTTGGCTTCTTGAGTTAGAATATGATAGGCATGGCTTTGGTCACACGTGACACAGTGGTAGCATGCTGAGCTGAGCTGACAGCAGTGCACTCACTGTGTGGTGTTTTTAGTTCTGTTACTAATCCTGGCATGGAGTGCAAAGGCCTCTGCACAGAAAAAAACATAGCTGTAGAGAGAGTGACAGAGACATGACTTGCAGACAGGTTTGAAGGCTTCAGAAGACTTTTAGAAGGCAGTGTAGGACATAAGAGAAGTGAAATAAAAATCAGCAAACTAAAAAATAAATCGTAGGCACCTGGTTAAGGGCAAATCCCGTGGAGGATTTAAAATGAACTCCGTTTATCTTTTGGACTTTCTCTGACAGTTGGTCAGATGTTCCAGACTTAAATGTTAAGCTCTTTAATCAAAATGACACACAAGGAAAAATCCTCTATGAAATAGCTTCTTTGTGAGGTCTGTGAAAACAAAAGGGTTTTGTGTATTATGAACATTGCTCTTGTGAACAGATCAGCTTTTATCTAGAAAGGCCAAAATGTTTGTCACACTGTGTTATATCTTGATATTCATCTACAGCTGTTTTTGATTCAGCTTCAGGAGATTGAATATGAGTAGTTTTCCTGTACTGTGATTATTTACATGTCAGTGTTCTCTGTGAATGTTACAAGCATGCCTGTCTTTTGTTCGTTTTTAAATGTAAAAAATGTACTGTGTTTGATGTTCCAGGTTTGGCACAAGATTTCAGTCTGTTGGATGCTTTGGAGGATGAGGATGAGATGCAACCAACTCGTAAGTGAATGTTTTCTCCTCAATGTTTCTTTGCCTTCATAAAGCCACAGTAACCTGAAAACAGGCCATTTTATTACGAAAAACAAGTCTTCCAACACGAAACTGTAATATAGCTCTAGTGGAGTTATATCCGGAGCTCCATACTTTGGCAAAAGTCGTAAAGCCATGAGCTAGATTTTGTTGTCGGGTCCGTGCTCACATGGCCGTACAGGAGCGCGCGCGTCGCCACCGTCGGCGTTGAGAGCACTTGCACTTCAGAGCTTATTCTCTTGCTTTAAGCTTACACATGCGAACATTTTCGGAGCTCCGCTTCTAGGCAGTGTCTAAATATTTTTATTATAGTATATGTTCTGCACAATTCCTAGAATCAGTGGGATTTATAAAATATGTCAGGCTGATTGTCATGCGCACACAGTGAAATAAGATTTTTGACTAAAAATTAACATTATTGATCTGCTTTTAGAGGACACATATTGCTAATTAGGAAACAGAAAACATTTGAATGTAAAATCTAATCTACTGACATCTGTAATGTTTTGCTTCCCCCAGTTGCGCCAAAGCCCAAGGCAAAGGAACAGTCTGGAGGAGCAGGTAAAAATGGAGGTAATCACATACCAACCACTTTTAATAAATAAGTAGCTTCTAATAGTATTTCGTTTACTTCTTACACTGTCATAAGTGCCCCATGTTCTTAATCACTGCCTGATGACTGATCACTGATGCTTCTCAGTTGTTCTAACACAAGCCCCTGTGTTGTTTGGTAGAGTTAAAAATTGAAGACGCTTTTGAAAATATACCCACCTCAAAGCCTCCTGTCATACCCAAAGATCCCGTCAAGCCCAAAGATCCCGTCAAGCCCAAAGATCCCGTCAAGCCCAAAGATCCCGTCAAGCCCAAAACCCCTACAACCAAACCCAAGACAGGTGAGGGTCATCAATGCTAACCCAGTTTCTTTCCCAGTTTTGTGAATGGACAAACAGAAGACATTTTCTAACTATCTTTTCAAGCCTGACCTGTACTAAATCGGCATGTTGTCCTAACACAGATCTGATCCCTCAGCATAACAACGTGCTCTGTCAGCATGTACTGACAGGTCCCATGTTAAACAAGGCTGTTACACCTATCCTGCACATACACATCCCACATACCCTAAAGTAACTGTCAGACACCAAAATGTATAAGGAAAAGGGGATTTATGGGTTAATGAACATGCCGAAAGCTTCTCTGACTTGTAGCAGGGCTGGATTTGTATGAGGGCAGATCAGGAGCCATGAATACAGAGGATGTGTTCTCTCCCAAAACCCTGTATAAACATTCTGATAGTGTTATTCTTACAGAAATAAAAATTCTGGACAATCTCCTGTTTTAGGGTAACAGACATGGTTTATATGTCTTTTATGTGTTTTATGCACAGTGGGACTTTTTTTTATTTTTTAGCATTAATGCTGAGTCATGTTTTAAATCCTCATTTGAGCTACAGAGCAACTTGTGTGTGTGTGTGTCTTTAACCTTACTAACCTGCTAGCTTTTACTGACAGAGGAGATCCTCACTGATATCTTTGAGCCAACTGTGTGGCCTGAGTTGTTGCCCCGTACAAGCTCCAGTCCCCTTCGAACCTCCGCTTCGTCTAACAGACCCGGTGTGTATTGTGTTGTCCGTGTCCTTCAGTGGAGCCACTCATAGTCCCTGAGTCTGTGTGTGTTCATTTGTACAGACAATTTCCAAGCACGTGAAGGGAGACACTTACCACTGTACCTACTTGCATCTTTAGTTTGTAATGTACTTGTAATGTATCCGCCACCATTTTCTCTTTAATGTTGATTTTAATGCTTTTTAAATCCATTGACCTTTTTCCATTGTTCATTTCACGCCCATAAATTCACCACATGTGTAAGCACCAGAGTGTCACCTGCATGCATGCTTCAGTGTCCACCGTCTGCAAGCTTAAAAGCATTGTTCAGCCACCCTTTCCACTATTATCTGCCTTTATTACAACTATATCTACTGTTTTATACCATCCATTGTGTCAAATGGTACACATTATTTCATATTTTATATAACTTATTTATTAATTTAAGAATAAAACTTGAAAAGGGAGTGTGATTATAGGAAAATAATCAATGCATCCTGCATCTCAATGTGATTTATACCTTTTATAACATAGCAATTTACCAGTATTATACTTTTGCCCTTTTAAAGTTAGGAATGTTGTGTGATAATAACAAAACAAGTTCATTCTCGTTAACTCTGAAACCTTTTAAGATTTCTTCATAAAACCCAGCAGTTCCAACTACCAGGCAGTGTAGTCTGCCTTTTTCATATTTAGGGATTCCTGTCATTCATATTTTTTGACACGTGGAGACTGGGAGGAGATGTCATCTCCTGAGGACACTGGTTCTTGAAGCAATTAGGACACATAGTTTGACGGATATCCGCGAAATCCTCTTCTTTGATGACTTTTCTTTTAAGCCCCTTTCACAAAAAAACTTGCCATTTTATTTACTGCGTACAAATTTAGCAAGGCCACGACAGAATTGACTGATATTGGTTTGGGTGAGGTGGATTTGAAGGTTACATAGTTGTGTTGATATAAAATGTGTTGCACATCTGCAAGCCTGTTGAAGTCAAATCGCACGATGTTCATATGAAACTCATACGATTGTGGCATGGCAAAAATATCCTCGTGCAGTATTCCTGTTGTATTTAATTGTCATACGACTGCCCGACGTATGTTACATTATGTATGAATGCTTAACCTAAGACTGTTGTAAAAATGTCTTGGGCTTAATGTAGGGCAATCATAGGACTGTTGTAAGAAAACCATACAGTTCTGAGCACATCAATTGATCCAAAAAACGCATGAAGTGCATGTGTTTATTGTAAAAACAGCCAAAGGACGTCGTAGGGCATTGCACAACACATCTACTAAATGGATCTGATGTTGAGAATTACCGACAAGATGGAACAAATTTGGAACATGTTAAAAACTCCACGGCAACGGTCTCTGACAGCATTTCCCATCGCAAAAACTTTAATCGCAAAAAAAGTATTTAATAGGACACACATACAGCTGAAACTGGACCTGGTGCATACCAGAGGGTTGTTACGAGTGCTTTAAATATACATTTCCTCAAGCTTCACCAGTCCAGTGATTGTACACTTTCAAAATAAATTTTTAGGCTTAAATTATGTGACATAAAAATCACCCTGAATTAGATTTTACTATAGAAACAATAGCTTTAGAACATTCAACAACGTGTGAAATAAATAATGCATATTGGCTTATTTTTCTAAATTGGCATATTGGTTTTAATATTGGGATAGTGTTCAGGTTTAATTGATACAGTCATAGAAATATTTTGATGTATAATAATGATATTCTCTTATATTGAAGTATTTATACAAATTCATTAAAATTACACATAATGATATATGTATCTCATAGGTTCATCTGATTTAGACCTTGGTGATGCTTTGCGTTCTGAATATGACAAGAAAGGTGAAGAGGGTGAGTATTTGTGTTACATCCATCCTAAAGGTGCACCCTGTTGTGGTGTTTATGAAGCAGGGCAAACTGCCATTTAGGAAATTAGCATTGCTGCAAAATGTCTCATATGCAACATTTGCTTAATCCCATGAAACAACGGAAACATTTTTCATATTTTCGATATCACTACTTAAGAAACCTTAAACCAGCTATCCAGACTTTATGAAAATACAAAGGAGTGACACATTAAAGGAAAAATGAGTGTGGATAGACTCTGCCGGCTGAAAAAACTAAGTTGTGTACTCCTAATATTGTTTGCCGCACCATAATTATAGTGCGTAATCACCATGGCACTGTGGCTTCAATTGGCCAGGTTGAGGCTCGGCAACATTATGTGGAAATAGAATGAAGTCAGCTGACGACTTGAATGTACTGAATGGCCAGGTTATATTTTTTTACACATGAACTGGCACCACAGAGTCCTGACCTCACCCCTATTGAAAGTCTTTGGAATGTGCAGCAGAAGACTTTATTGCAGGGATATCAAACTCATTTTCACTGAGTTCCACGTCACAAAATTTCTGGGTCACCAAGGGCCAAATAGTCACTGAGCATCCATTTCAAAAAGGGAATGAAATGAAATCTGCATGGCAAAATGATTAGTTTAGGTATTTGTTCTCTTTTCCTTTTTTCACTTTCCTTTTCTGACAACACCTGACAGCGGTTAGCTAGCTTGCAATCTTTCTTGAGTCATGACTAGCTAGATGTTTATTTGAAATGGGTTGCTGCCACCTAGTGGAAGGATGATGAATTATGTTTCATGGTAATGGCTGATGCAAAGAATGTATGATAATCATATTCTTTAAAAGCTCTCGCGGGCCACATAAATGAGTTGGCAGGCCGGATTTGGACAGCGGGCCTTGAGTTTGACACCTGTGCTTTATGGAGTGGTTCGATTTTCCCATCATCAATTTAAGATGTCTGTGAAAAATGGACCCAACTCTGGATGGTAATAAATGTGATGTAGCTTAAGTTTATCAAAACAATGCCATGGAGATTACATGCTATAATCAAGGCTAAAGGCGGTCCAACAAAATACTAGACTGTGTACCACTTTTTATATATCATAGACTGCATGATACAGTAAATCAGTAAACAGCTTACCATGCTGTGTTCCATGTACAATCAGCTGAGTAGGCAAGATGACTTCTGCAAAAAAGAACTAAGTGACTTAGAAACAGGTTTAATTTTAGGTGCACAGACACAGGAAATTCAGTTCAAAAGACTGCTGTACTGGTTGTGTTTCAGTAGAAACACTGACGAAATCCACAAATGCAACTCGATCTGGGGAAAGATATCAGTATTTAGGGTGGAGACTGTGGTTAGAGCACACATTCACTGATTGTAATGCTGGTGTATTAATGCTATTGGTGCTGATCAGACTGTCAGCTCGAACCCGCAACCACACGTACTTTTTATAAAACCACAGTTTCTGGACCTTTTCTAGTTTCCTACAAGCTTAGTGTCAGATCTTTAATCTAATGTAGCGCAGCAGGTCTTTATTTTGTGCTCTTAATCTACTGCAGTGCTTGGTATAATTTATCAAACACCTGTCAAAATGTGTAATGGGTCCTATGGCAGGACTTAAATTGTGCCTGAAAAAAAAGCCATCTAAAGGCCAGCTAAAACTTCCAAATATTAAAAGATTTTGAAATGGTGCAACAGCAAAGCATTTCCACTCACACTCTGGAGGTGACCTCTGGATGCTGCTGCTAGCCATCTGTCACAGGGAGATTAAATACAGCAAAATTGGCCGTGCTTTTTGGGGAGGAGGGATGGCGTACTAGGCAACTGGCTTGTTTATGAGCTCATGCATACAGAACAGGGAAGGTAGCATTTTTTACGCTGCCTTGTGTCTGAAGCAGCATGACTTGTTATATGAACCTGTCGTTTGATCGTAGAAAGATGGCAGGTGGCTGGGAATTGGTGGGATAGGAGAAAAGTGACACATAAAAGGAAAGCTTGCTTGGTGATTGGCTGCCAGCATTTGTTCTGCAGTCATACCATAGCACTAATGACATATGATGAAGACAGTTATTTGGTAAGATGCTAATGCGAGTGAAGTGATTTAATGAGAAAGAAGTGTGAAAGTGAAATTAGAGGGGACTGTATGGCATCTCATGTTCCTCTCTGATAAAAGGCTTTGGAGGCGGTGACAGCAGGCCCGGTACTGGAGGTGGAAATGGCGGTAAGGAACACATCATGCTTATGGGTGACACTTCCTGTCATGGGAATGAAATCTATATCTCACTTCCTCTCTGTTATCTGTCTTCTATGATGGTGTTGCGATTGAATTTTCTGTTGCATCAGATTTTAACTCAATTTATGCTCTTAACAAGCTCTAATAAGCCATCTGGCTCCGATTATAGTCTTGTTCCGTATAGGAAGCACATCCTACTAATAAACCAGCCACCGTGGTTCTGTCCTGCTGCTGTGTAAAACATAATCTGCACACTTGCATGGGTCTTGCTTATGGTTATAGCTACCAGGTTTGCAGGTTTCCTGATTATCGCCTGCTGGATCTTGTACTCAGCTTTCCTTTCCTTTTGGACTGTCAGATCTTTCTTGTCAGCTTTTAGAGGATAACCTCTTTCTCTTTGATTCCTTTCAAGGATTTTCTATATTGTTGGGGTTTGTCTACGTGTGAGACGCTTATGCTGCTTACATACAGGCTAATATTCTTCATCTAACTTCACAGGAGGCACGTTTTCAGATTCTGACCTTGATATTGTGAGTAAAGATGGCTCCTACCAGCCAGACAAAGGGACAGGTAATATATTAGACTTCTTTCTTTTTTCTTTCTTTTGCACTTTTTTTCGTGCTTTCCCGCTTTTGTCATTTGTACTTTTTTCCACATTTATGCAAATTTCTTTTTTCTTTCTTTTTTCCTTTTACTTTTCTTTAGCATCATTCTTTCTTTTGATCCTACCTTTTGCACCATTCTTTCTTTCTTTCTTTCGTTCATACCTTTTATTCTTGAGAAAAAAACAGATCAGAGGGTTACTTGCACTTTCTTTATGACACTAAGTTAATAATTTGCATGGTTCTAAGGATCAGTCATTAACAAAGGTTTTCTTTTAAAAAGAATAATAATAAATTGCTTACCCTTTCAGTAAAATTCCCTTAAGTAATATCATGTGCTGTATTTATCAGTATTATCCCTACAGTTATCATTAACTATCCATAAACATCAGCATAGTCGGCACGGTGGTGTAGTGGTTAGCACATCCGCCTCACAGCAAGAAGGTCTTTGGCTTTGGGCGTTTCGGTGTGGAGTTTGCATGTTCTCTTTGTGCTGTACTTGGATGGGTTTCCTCCAGGTACTCCGGTTTCCTCCCACAGTCCAAAAACATGCACATTAGGCTAATCGGTTGTTCCAAATTTCCCATAGGTGTGGGTGTGAATGGTTGTGTGTGTGTGTTGGCCCTGTGATAGTCTGGCCAGCTGTTCAGGGTCTACCCCACCTTCACCCATTGTTGGCTGAGATAGGCTCCAGCCTTCCTAATAGGATTAAGCGGTTTGGCAAATGAGTGAGAGTGAGTGGCATCAACATCAGTAAATATTAGGTTAAATGTGTAGTTAAAAGACTACAAAGATACATAAATTAGCAAAAATAGATAAATAAATAAATACAGCATGAACCTTAATGTTGATAAATTACTGAACGTTTTGCTTGTATATGTATATTTAAAGTTGGCATTCAGCCTCAATTTAGAATTTTCCTGAGTGTACATTGCATAGTGTTAAATAATGTCAGTTATAGTATAAAGAATTTAATAATAATAATAAAAAGTCTTACCAAAAATGTTATAGTAAATGGAGTCTTTTGGTGTTAATTCTTTTCTTTTTAATGAACCAAGTGTCAGAACTTTTACATAAGCTTACTTTCTATTCTTAAATCTATACTGAGAGTGTTTCTTTCTTATCTGAGGGGAAAGGTCTTTTTATAATTATGATAAATGTAATTTTACTCTGACTGTTCTGCTCTGCTGCACTCTACATGGTACGTGATTTGATGAACTTGTGTGTGGTTCTAGGAGGACGGGGAGGCTCGGGTGGTTCAGGTAGTTCGGGTGGGGTTGTGGACCCAGCTGATGATGGTGATTATGGTAAGAACAATATACTTATTCCAGCATAGTGTTGGTTTAAATGATTAATCATTAAACCTTCCTTTTTCCAGTGTTGTAGTTCTGCAGTGTCAAATATAACAAACCAGAGTGATTTCAAAGGATCCCAAAAGTTTCTGAGTATTTCCCCCTCAAATTGTTCACCTTATTTAGACACCATGGCAGAGACTGGCACCATCGCTGGTATCGTAAGTGCTGTTGCCATGGCGCTGTTTGGTGCAGTCAGCAGTTATATTTCTTACCAGAAGAAGAAGTTGTGCTTCAGCATACAACGTAAGAATTACAGATGCCACTTTATTGTTATAAACACCGTTTGTTTGGGTTCTTTCATTGAACCTCACTGTCTTCCTTCACAGAGAGTCTGAATACAGATATGGTTAAAGCAGAGAATCCAGAAGCCGTCGTGGCTCAGGAGCCTCAAGGTAAAGTTTTTTTTCTCCCTGTTAAAAAGATATGATTTAAAGTGCTAAACATGCGACATCAAGGTACTATGGTTTGGAACCATGCTGAACTGCCATCAGAACGACCCCATTGTAAGGCCTGCTTAAAACTCTTGGGGATGGGATGTCCCAGGGTGGCTTATTGGCGGGACATTGTGATGGAGAGAGAGAGAAATAGAGGGACATCAGAGAAAAACACGGAGTCTGGCCTCCAATAGAGCATCGCTGAATGGTCTATCCGATTACATTGGACATCCCATAATTAAAATTAAATATTATGTGAGTTGAGGAAAAAAGAAAATGGTTTATTTTCTATTTCATGTAAATGGAGAGAATGAAGAGATCCACACTGTAGCTAGGTGATCGTTGACACCGAGCACTTCGCAGGGAAACCACTGCTGTTTAATTATTTAAAGTCTCTTGGCAACCGTGAGTCAGGAATTCCTCAGTCTGATGTAGAAGTAGTCCAGAAAATGAACATTCATTCATTCATTTTCTGAACCGCTTAATCCTAATTAGTGTAGTGGGGAGGCTGGCGCCCATCTCAGCCGACTCTGGGCGTGGGCGGGGTACACCCTGGACAGCTCACCAGGCCACTGCAGGGCCAACACTCACACAACCATTCACACTCACACCTAGGGGCAATGGGAGGTAACCAGAGTACCCAGAGGAAACCCACGCAGGCACGGGGAGAACATGCAAACTCCACACAACAGCTAACCTCTATGTCACTGTGTATGTAAAAATTTGACTGCAATCATCAGATTGGTCACTTCTTTCTTTTCAAATGTGTCATTAGCAAGAAATGCAAACACTGATAAAACTTGGACATGCACACGAATGACGCAAGATTGTTTTGTCACTCAGATTAGTCCTGGCTCTAAAGTGCACAACATTAGGAATTGATTCATGTTCCAGTGGCCTCATGCTTAACCACTGCACATAGCAGCCTGCGTGAACATTACACTTGTCTTCATTAATGGATTGGTGTTGGCGGGTTTCTTTAATTATTAATACAAAATGACTATTACATCAAGCTATAAATAGTTTTATTAATTCCATGTATGCAATTGAAATAAGTGTACTTCTATATAAAAATCATCTATATAAAAGTACATCATGAATACATATACAGTGTGAAGCTGATTAGACGAGGTTCAGTTCTCGTTACTGAGCAAATTTACATAAACCTCAGAAGCTCTACTAGGATAAACATTAGTTTCTCCAAGCTAACAAGATTTTCATTAATACAAAATTTCTAAATGCCTCCACTAATGATTTAGGAATAAAAGTGTTTGAATACAGCTTGTTTGGTTGGTTCTGATGTTGTGTCTTTTTTTTTTTTTTGGTCTGTATTTAAATTTGACAGTTTGTATTTGTAATGGTTCTTTATGAATTATACCAACTCTGAAAAAATATCTTAAGATGCACAATTTAAGTCATCTTTTCATATTGAAGTGTCACAGTATACACAGAACTGTGTGTAATAATGGGCTATTATTCTGTTATAATAAAGGACAATAAGCAATTATTGAACGAGGCGAAGTATGATATAGAGAGGGTTGCTGGCCTCGGCAGGTAACACCATCAGAGATGGAATAATCCTCCATATCATATGAAAGCCAAATTCTATAATTATTTTATTATTTATTTAAAATATTTATAAAATAGCCAGTCATGTTACTATGTGGCGGCACGGTGGCGTAGTGGTTAGCACGTCCGCCTCACAGCAAGAAGGTCCTGGGTTCGATTCCCAGCTCGGGCG
>JBCNYH010000010.1:9725371-9739638 GCA_039654325.1 Tandanus tandanus
CCCTCGCCCAGAGTCGGCTGAGATGGGCGCCAGCCTCCCCGCGACCCTAATTAGGATTAAGTGGTTCAGAAAATGAAAGAATGTTACTATGTTGCACATGCCAGTTGTGCAATAATCATTGAACTTATCTGATGGCAACCATGCAGTAATTCTGGTGTCAATTTTTTGATGGCTTATTTGATGGCTTTCCACCATTCAGAAACAAGAAAATCTCATGAATGAACATTAAGAACAGTGGTAGCACAATCAAGTAAACAAATAGGAAATGATCTGTAGTCACAACATAGACACAGTAATACATGAATGCATCCAGATGTTTTGTTGGTGTTGTATGTTTGTTGTGTTGGACTTATTTATGATAAACCCAGTGATGCAAAATTTACATTTCACAGTTCAACAAACTCTCCTCCAGCCCCCGAACGCTGAGCCGCCGACAGAAGACAACGTGGTGTAACCTGTGATTCATCTCACAGCCTGAAGAGGGAGCAGTGCTCAATGCTCAGTGCTTTGTCACAAAGTCAAACTCTGTGGCAAAGTCACCAAGACGAAGTCAAACTGTTTGTGAATATTTATTTAACTAGTTGTGTCTTCATTCTCACTAATACGACTGTTTACAATATTATTCCTATGAAGTTGGAAATTGTGCAGAAGTTTCATGTGTTGCTTATTGAAAGTAGAAACTCTGAGACAAAACTATTCATGCATTAGTGCTGCTCCAGCTTTTTTTTGCTTCCATCACACTTTTGTGTGAAAGCATCACTGTGTAACTAGTGTGTACCATTAACCCACAGTCTGTGATGGGATTATCTACATAATATTAAAATAGGTCTTTCTCCAGGAAATCTGTTAGAGCAGGGGAGCCTGACTGTGGTCTGGTATGATTACAGTGCAGGCCAGTTTGGAAATTTTCGGACTCACACCTGATTGAAGTCGGCAGATCATTAGCCTGGAGTATTAGATGAGAGAATTCATCCCAATGTGCTTGATGCAAGGATTTCAGGAGCAGAGTCAGGCTCCTCTGATTTTTTTGATTGTTGATGATGGTGACCTAAAGAAATTGCCAGTTGCTAAAGATTTCTAATCTTTTTGATGCACCATTGACGCACAAAAAACAAAAGACAATGATTTGTACAATTTGTGCCCTGCTTTTTTCAGAGCCGTGTGAATTAATTGTTGTATATAGGCAGCTTTTTGTGGCCTGGAATAGAACAGGACTTTTGAGACGCTTTTAGAAAACTGAAGTTAACTGCTCATAGTTTCATTTTGCTTTTAAAAAGTGACTGATCATTGAAAGTGAGCTTATGTATATCCACAAGTGATTGTGCTGGACAAACCTTGTTGAACAATCTTTGGTAATTTGCTGTTTTTTTGTGTGCGAGTGAGTGTGTGGTTTACTGTTACAACAGTGGTAGCAGTTATTCAGAGGCAAGCTTGCTGTAATAAGGACACCCAAGTATATCGGTTTGGGATGTATAAAAACTAGTCTTACATGTTAGCACAAACATGTTATTGTTTTTTTCCTTATTAGGGAATTTGCTGTTTTTTGGACATTTTTAAAGATATCGTGCTTGTAAAATGTGCTTTGCGTGTTATTCATGTTTGTACTCAAATGGTTGTATCGTGGTATCTTTCTTATACACGTGTAGCTACAGTACAGTAGATTTAGGTAGCAGTCATATTAAGTGTTTGGGCATAGATTTTTTTTTGTCTTTTTGATCTATTGCCCCGTTTACGGTTTTGCTGTGTTGGCTGTGTTCCAAACAGACTGTGATTGGTAACTTCCTCCCTTCACTCACCTGGTTTAGAAGGCCTTCTTAGTTGCGCTGTGTGAACTTTCCTCAGCTACAGATTTAGTTGTAAGGCCCGGGAGGTTTTAAACTTTTGAAGAAGTGGCAATAAAAGGTTTGGAACACAGCCGTTTTCCTTTCCAAGGTTCCCTGGCCTTTTTTTGTCACCCGTCACCTTTTTACCGAGCTCAATTCTGCTGCACCTTCTCTATCTTTTAGCCACTAGCTGCTGGTGCTTCACTTCTAAGGCCTTATCCTGTGCGGCCGCACTATCGCAACAGAGAGTTCAGTATGCAAAGTTTAGCAGCTTCAGACGAATGTGCATGGGGTTGAACTCTTGGTAGGACAGTGCATTACACAGCACAGACAGTATACCCACAATTCTTCTCTTAAATAATAATAGTTGAATGTAAGCAATGCATCAACAACGTCATGTCCTATCGAGAGTTCCGGTTGAGGTTTTTAATCTAACTGAATGTAATTTTTTTTACTCTGCTGCAATTTTCAGACCACTTTAATGTAGCATAGCTGGTGTTACTTAAGGCAAAAATATAAAACGCCAAAGACAAGGTGAGAACGAAGACATGATCTTGTTCCTTTGAGTGTTTTTGCCTCAGATTCCGGTGACTGTTCAGACTGGGTTTGTAGCGAAATTTCAAATTCACAAATGCCTTGAAAACCGTACATTTTGAACAGTATACAGCAGTGTGTTCATTGTAATTGACTGTTAAATTTGCCCTAAATGGCGGATTTTAAGGATGCACTGTGATCAGTTTGACTACGTCCAGGAATCAATTTCTTGAAAAGGCCAGGAGTTGGAGGTTGCATTTGGTTTCCAAGGAATTCTGGGCTCTTGGTGGCTTTTGGAGAGGAACCGCAAAACTTTTTTTCTATAAGGGTGGAAATAAGTGCATGCTTAGATTCTTTAGCTATAGACAGTTTTTCTTGCTTACTGCATTGACGTATGAAGTTTGGACGGATTCTGTAGGAAGAGAATTTTCTGAAGTGTTTCGAATTTGCACTGCCAGTGAAGTGACACGCTTATCACTAACACCACAGATCAAATCAAAATCTTATACAGTAGGACTTGCATTTTCTCACCAGTGCCTGTTGATTTCAGTCCAGACTCAGTGCTGATTAACACTTCATCATGTGAACGCAAGAGGTTATATAAGATCTACTGACAATCTTCACTGCTTAAATGGTCAATTTTCTACTTGTATTTGGCACTAAAGATCTGTTTTAAGTTTCTAGTTTCACTGGCAATACCTGATAGAAAGAGATTACCATGAAGTAAAAAACAACAATAAAAAAAAAAGACTGAAAGTGAATTTGTCTTGGATTGTTTTATTTTTTTTCCACTGGAATGTCAGAAGTTTCAGCATGGCCACAAATCTGACAAAGTCAGGTACATTGTCAAGTATTGTCCCAAAAAACCTCAATGGTGGATAGAATGTGAAGAGTTGTACATCTGTTCATTCATGCAATTTATCCAATCAGGAGGCAGCACAGCAATGTATAACACCAAGCAGGTCGTTTTTCAGACAGTGGTTTGAATATTTCAGAAACTGGATTTCCTAAGATTTCCACACAAAACTCTAGAATTGATGTAGCGTTGTGTAAAACAATCAATCCAGTAAGAGATAGTCCTGAGGTTAGAAACACCTTGCTGATAAAGATTACAGAATAGAACAGGACTTGCTTGAGTTAATAGGAAGAACACTGTAACCTCAAATAACCTTTCTACAAACGTGGTGAGCAGAAAAGCATCTCAGAATGGACTGCATGTCAGATCCTGAGAACACTGAAACCCTCACTGGATTCCAGGGGTATTCCTGTCACCCAAGCACAAGAATATAAACCTACACAGGGGGACAGATTTTTAAAAATCCTAAACTTCAACTGTTCAGTTTTGGTGAACCTCGTGCTTTATGCTGCTGTTACCTGATTGGCTAATTGGAAAATTGCAGAAATAAACAGGTACAGAGACACTGCTATTAAAATGTACAATATAATCATAAATACACACATAAAAGTGCAAAGGGGAATGGTTCATTATCCATCCTCACAAGATGCACAGCCCGGAAGACTGCTCGTTTTATTTAGAATTATAGCCACCACATGTATGTTTATTTAATTTATTTTATTTATTTATTTATTTATTTTTGAGATCTCATTCTACAGCACCATGAGATTTTTTTTTTTTACTTCACTGAATACATTTTATTGGCTTCCTTTTCCCTGTTTGTATTGAAAGATAAAAGATGTTATACAGGAAAATTTTGTGAGTAACAGAAATAACCAAATTCTGCTTGCTCTATTTAGAAAGTGTGACATGACTCCAGATCCAGTTCCATTGTCGCACTGATGATTGACAGTTCAACCTTCATTACACAGAATGCTTCATGTACGAATCGCTAGTGAACCTTCACAACCCTTTACAGAGCAGTGTGCATGGAAGCAAAACAGAGACAATAATTCAATTAATCAATTATCAGATTAAAGCATTGAAAAATAACACTAAAAACCAAACATCTGCTGTTCTTGCTGTGAGGCGAACATGCTAACTGCTGCACCACCGCGATGCCCTTCTCTGAATTTAATGGATGTTAATTCGAAACAAATAAGCAGATGTTTGATTAAAAAAAGACTTATTGTATGGTGTTATGAATTCATTAGTAAATTGAAATCAGTGTAAATTTCAATAGATCTGAATATTTTGATCTCTATGTCTCTGTTTTGCTTCCCTAACAGTGACAACATTTCATTACTGGTTAAATTTATTCAAGTTTACAAGGCAGAAATGGCCCTGAACCGAGCCGAATAACTCAACATTCAAACACCTTCAAACTAAAACATGCCAAATGTACAATTTACTCAATTTACAGATCGAAGAAAAAAAAATTACTCCGACCTAACTATCAAGCTTCAGTGCGATGATAAAGTGAACGTAAATGGAATATAGCTAAAAAATATAAAAATAGAATTATTCACCTGGAAAACGTCAGAGTAGCTTAAAAACTGCATTCATATGCTAAACCATAAAAGGGAGTTGGCACAGAGGAGCAACAGAGGCCATAAGCAAAGAGGAACATGCAAATACAAATATATTAATACGTTTTCTTTTCTCGTATTTACAGCTCAAACACTCGATACGGAACACTAAGAGTTCATGCTGAGACGTGACCTATCATTACACACTGTTCACAGTTTATTAAAAATGGATTCATAAAATGTGACAATGGGTTATTTGTTTATAGATTAAAAAAATGCAAACAGGAAAGTGTGTGTGTGTGGCTTTGTCTGCTTCATTCTCATCCTCTCCCTTCTTGCACCTGAACGTGCATTGACCGGGTAAACACAGCATGTGCTCTTGAATATGCATTGTGCAAGTGTGTGGATGTGTGTGTGTGTGTGTTTAGACTGCAGTGTGAAGTGGTGTACCACCATGGGAGGAGGAAGAAGCATGTTCAGATGATGACGAGATGGAGTGTGATGACGTAGCCTCTCTCTGGAGCTCTTCCACTTTCCTCTGCAGCTCAGCACGCAAAAATAGTAACTCCTTCAAATTCTGATGGACCGGCATCTACATACCAATCAACAAAACACACAAACATAATAATGTTGAGTGATAATAATTACATTAGCTTTAGTTGTCATTTATGAATCATTTAAAATTGAGTAGATATTCCTGAAGCGTTTTAGAATTCATTCAAGCAATGTAATCTACAATATGGTGCAAGTGTTTTCACTAGCCCTGCATTACTGCCAGTGAAAATGCTTCGTTTCATTCACTTTACTAAAAAGAAACAGCAGAAGATTAAAATCACAAGAAAACTCAATTACGAATAATTAAAAAAGCTCACACTAGCTTAAGTTTGTAATGAAGAACAGGCAGGTTTCCAGCAATGTTTAAAAATATACATATATATTTTATTTCCCCACAGAGGGATGTCATAAATTGCTGTGTTTTCTCCTCTCACGACAGCCATTCCAATTAATCACAGATGCATCTCCCAGACCTGTGGGTCTTGGGCCAACAAAGAATTGATTAAATTTTGGGCATGATCCAGATCCAGGATGGTTTTAGGGAGTTTCTAACATTGCAGAGATCAGTCAGAATGCGCCTGGACAAAAAATCAAAAAATCAAAAAATACACAGCTTAAAAAATAATAATGGAACAGGCCACAAGGTTGCACAGTAATTCTCCATCATTCGCCACTATGACCCATGTAAAAAAAGAGACTGCGTTACCTTGGTGGAGGTCTGCACTCTTGTCTCTGAGAGCATTTTTGTAGGCATGATATGCGACCTAAATTTTTAAAATGTATGTCCATTTGAATTTGAAGTATTCATTGACTTATTCATTCATTTTCTGAACCACTTATTCCTAATTAGGGTTGTGGGGAGGCTGGCATCCATCTCGGCCGACTCTGGGTGGACAGCTTGCCAGGCCATTGCAGGGCAGAAACACGCTGACAGCAATACAGTGGCCTACTCTTTACGAATGACAGCAGTGGTTCTTTTACACGCCTCTCACCACAGACAGTGAGAGACATGGCTGGCCTTTGATAACCCAGTTAGCTGCACTGGGGGGACAGCAGTGACAACTTGGTGATAATGTGGCTTGAACCCCCGACCTTTGGATCAGTAAGCCAGCACCCTACCACCGGGCCACCACTGCCCCGAATTTGAAGTATTACTTTGACAAATTTTCTGAAAATCTCATGTGCATGTGTAAAATTTTTGGGGATATTGGAGGGGTTTTTTTTAAAATACAGAAATTAATTTTTATCATTACTTTTTGTTCGTATTAAGTAGGCTGATGAAAACCCTGGAATGAAAGCCTTAATAAAGCAAGAACAGAGCCGTGTTGTGGAACAGAACAAGACAACCTACTGATTTATATGTAGCTTGTTGAAAACAGAAAGATGCAAATGCAAACTAGAACTGAAAATGTAAAACTTGAAAACTCACCAGTGTCAGAGGTCTTTGTGTGCCGAGTTCCTGTATGTACGGCACCTACAGATCTTGACCATTTATTACCAGTTTATTTTGGTAGTTTTCTGCTCATAAAGTGGTAATTTAACATCCTTTCACCTGGAGTATTGTTTAAGTTTCATTTTACTCTCCTAATGGTGTTGTTTGAGGTGACAGTATTCAGCTACAAAGTTACTATGGAGTAACTGGGTATACTGGTTTGTATTGGAACCACTATTTTTAAGCATTTTTCCATTATTACATTGAGTGTGCTTTGCAGTATAATCACCTGTGGCCTCATGCGCGGGTTCCAGCGCACATAATAACCCACCCAGAGCTCCAGATGTCTGAGACTCGCCAGTGGATACAACACCTGGTTTTTATAGTCTACAAAGAATGGGTTCGTGAAGTCCTCCGGCTGACTGTTAACATAGGACCAGAGTGAGATTGTTTTACTCTGTACTTCCTGAAAACAAGGGGGGAAAAAAAGGGGGGGGGAGACATCATAAAAGACTCACACAAATTCATTTCAATTCAGAAAAATTAAACGTGAAAAAGTGGAGCGTACCTTTTCCATTCTCTCCTGCTCACTATTGTAGAGGAATGTACCAAAAAGGCAGCTGTAGAGGTGGTCCAGGATGGTGATAAGAAAAAGCTCATTGAACTCGAAGGCAGAAGGAAACTAAAAACGAACACAGAAGGTTTAATAGAGTCAAATGTGTACTTAAATCTAGGGCTGCACAATAACACCTGGACACATCACAGTCTTTTGCACGATACTGAACATGACATTTATTTCTTACAATTACTGCCTTCCTTTAATCGCACTGTTAAAACACCATTAATGTTATACATCAACTGGAAGGAAATTAGTTCTCATTATCACTTACTTACACATCACGGCTGTACAAACCTTTCTTTTTTCTCTCATAGCAGAAAATTTACTGACACTGGAGACTCCTTCCATAATGTTAAAAGGAGGTCTGATATAATCATTGATCTGGTTCAGATTTATATGTTTTTTCTAAGTTAAATAACATGCTTATACACTGCCCAACAAACTTGAATATTTTGTTGGACCATCTTTAGCATTAATTATAGCGCGTAATCGCCATAGCATTGTTTTAATTTAAGCAACATCACAACATGTATTTCTAATCAGTATTGGGTTCATTTTTTACCGACATCTTGAATTGATGATGGAAAAATCAAACCACTCCATAAAGTCTTCTCCAGCACATCCCAGAGACTTTTAATAGGGTTAAGATCAGGACTCTCGGGTGCCAATACATATGTGAAAATGATTCCTCATGCTCCCTGAACCACTCTTTCATTATTTGAGCCCCATTTTATATCCGTGCCATCAGAGAAGAAAAAGTCGATTGATGTGATAACCTGCTGACTTCATTTTATTGCCACATTAATGTTGCTGGGCCTTGACCTGACCAATTGGAGCAACAATGCCACGGCCATATTGTGATCTGATCAAGGCTTAAGGTGGTCCAACAAAATATTAGAGTGTGGGAGTCTTTTTTGCCCGGGCATTATAGATTATAATATTATACATTGTGTACACCATTCTAGTCCCTGTGAATGAGCTGTTACTATAGAAACGAGAGCAAGCACATAACTATTGCAGCTGTAGCTTCTGTCAGAGTCATGCTGTTATAGAAAAGTAATCAATACCTTCTTACCAATCAGACTGGATAATTTGATATTATAGTTGTGTAAAGTATCAGTAGCTGACCTGTCTCATCATCTGCCATACACAGTCAATGAACTGCACAAAGAGAGGGGATCGTTCAGAATTGGCGTGATTTTCATCTCCATGGCCAACACGCTGTGAAACACAGAGCAACAGATAGCTGTGGTTAAATATACACGCTTTTACACGTCCATACACAACCACACCCTCCATCGGCGCTCATACACACACCGAGGCGAACTTGTGACCGAAGCTGATCCACTCCTTCTCGATCAGCACTTGGAAGCCCCTGAGTGTGCGGTAGTGTGAGTCCAACATCAGCATGGCCAGAGAGGTGAGCTGAGCCGTGCGGTCCCAGCCGTCACTGCAGTGCACCACCACCGAACTTTTACTGCATTCAACTTTATCTGCTATACGCACCGCACCTGCTAATAACAGCTACACACGCATGCACACACACACACACACACACACACACACACACACACACACACACGGTCAACATCGAATATATTTAACAGTATTCAAATCAATTTATACATATTAGAAGTGAATTCTAAAAAAACGGTGCATTTTCATTTCTTATGATCTGTGTGTGTGGGCGGGGATTTACCCTGATATACTCCAGCCAGTGCGTGGCATCTACGGCAGAGTGCCAGTGAAGTTCGTCTATGGTGGGGTAGACCACCTCCTTCAGTTTGCGCAGAGACTCCCGCATCACATGGATGTTGGGAATCTCCAGGAAATTCAGCTCGGCATTGGGATAAAAACTTTCACTCTCATAACCACCATCTTTAGCCTGGAGATGTAAAGAGACAAAGAGAAGAGAATAAATTCAACACTAAACAATGACACTAAAATCTATACAACTGAGCATCTATATGCTGATTGGGGCAGCCGTAGCCTAATGGTCAGAGAAGTGGGTTTGGGACATGGGTTTGGTCGCTGGTTAGATTCCCGCACCAGCAGGAAAAATGTGTGGTGTTGGGGGAGTGAGTTGCATCTTTCCTTCCTCTACCTTCATGGCTGAACTGCCCTTGAGCAAGACACCTAACCCCCAACTGCACTCCCTGGGCACCGCAATGTGGCAGCCCACTGCTCCAAGTGTGTGTGCGCGCATGCATGTGTGTGTGTGTAAAAAATTATTCAAAAATACTGTATGTGCATTTCATTTTTATATAATAACTATATCTATAATATACTATACCTATCTGCCCCGTGACCCGACCCCGGATTAAGCGGAAGAAGTAGAAGAACTATATATGAACTCATAAACAGAAGTTGTGTTTGAGAACATTCTCTCTCTCTCTCTACCTTATTAGTATCTGCAACACTGTTCTGCCTTGCATCAAATATGGTCAGCTTGTGTGACTGTGCATTGGCATCCATGATGGTCTGCAGGTAGCGCTCATCCTCTTTGCACCGGCGGTCTGAGGGGCCCACAAGCGGCTGACTGCAGCGCACAATTGTGGCCTGACTCTCAGGATGAATCCAAGAGAGGACCTGAAAGAGAGCGGGCAACATAATAATCAGAAATAAGATGTTACACTGACAGCAAGATAATAAAATAGAATAATGGAATACACTGACATGCTGGGAACTGATAGTAGGATAAATATGCCTAGTTTTTGGAAAACCATAATTTATCTCTCATAAAGAGACAAAGATACTTTGCAGGCAAGGACACGCGCACACACGCACACATGCGCGCACACACAAATATATAAACTCACTGGTATGCGATGTTTGGCCCTGAAAGCTGCCACTCTTTTTAGCTCGTCATCTTGGATACTAGCTGGGATCACCAGGAGAGCCGGATATGTGTCACACACTTCATAGTTACTGTTTATCTTACTGATAGTCCAACTTTCATTCGGCAGACCCTGCACAAGAGACAAAAACAATACTACTAATTTAAAAAAAACAATAACTATATATACACAATACTCATAAAACTTTATAAAAACATTATGCTCTACAAAACACCTAAACTTCCATCAAAGAAATATAAAGAGGATATACACAATAATATGATGTAAAAATAAAAATACACCACAGGGGTCCAGACGCTCCCACCGGCAGGAGCTTTTAATAAGTACAATATATAAATAGTGACCTTGAAATAAGGTCAAGATGACCCATGCACAATCCTACCCTATTTGCTCCTGAGGGGGACCCACACACCAAATTTGTAGATCCTACGTTTTTTCTTCCCAAAGTTGCACTAAAAAGTCATATGGACTGAACCCATTTCTGTAGCTCCTGCGCCGCTAATACGTTTCTGTGAAATAAGTGATAATAATAATAATAATAATAATAAGATTGGTTGCGGATTACTTGTAAGTGTGACAATGATCCTTATGTGTCGCTGTAGCTTCACTGGCAGGCAACACAAAAATGAAATATATGGTGCACATCTATGGGTTATATCTAAGTTACTGACCAAGTTTGGCTGAATTAGAACAAATGATTCGGAATGAGTTGCTAAAAGAAGACAAATATGATGCAGAAGACGATGCCGCCACCACCAACGACACAAACTGATCCCTATGTGTCGTTCCACCTTTGCTGGTGGTTTGTAGCAGCACAATGAACTGTATATTGTGTGCTACAAGTGCCAAGTGATCCAGATTAGGCATCTAGTAGATCTAGCTAATATAAAAAATTTCAACTGACAAACATTTTTTATTTGACGTAAACCTGCTCAATCTATTTCTTACCTATATTTTCTATTATGCAGTATTTTACTTGCTTTAATCTGGTTTGTTGATGTAAATATAGGTTTATAGCAACATATCTCACCATTCTCTTATACTCTGATGCTGGGTCAAAAACCTTCCATCCATCCACTGGATATTTTTCCTTGTATTGGAAAGCAAACAGGGTCTGAAAAAAGTGAAATCGATTATTTACTACAACTCAACTTCTATTGGAACGAGGACCAAAAAGTGAAAAAATGTTCAAAGTGATACTTTTGGCTGACCAGATCATTGGACAGCGGAAAGGTGCACTTGGTAAGCGTCTCCACAATTTCCAGTTTACTCTGTTCCTCCTTTTTATAGGCAAACCTGGGACTCCTCATATCCTGATGGAGAAAAAGAGAAAGGTTGTGATTTTACGAAGGGTAGAAGTACAGATATTTGTGTGAAAAAAGTACATGCTCTGAAATGTCAACTCTATTCTTATAGGTTTTTTTTTTTGCAGATTTGTTTTTCTTTCCCCCGGCACCCCAATATTCCCATATGGTCTTCCATCAAAGTACTAACCGGCCCGCCTCTGCTTAGCTTCTGAGATCAGGTGGAAATATATATGCAGCTTATCTCAGTCACAATGTAATTTCATCTCTTCCTCTGCACTCCACTTCACTTCCTCTCTTCATGCTTAAAACAATCGATTTCTCTTTTGTTCTTTAACAGTTGATCAGCAGATCCAGTTCAGGTACTGCACACTAAAATGTGGTTTTGAGTTGTAAACTAAATATTATAGCGCTGTACTCTGAAGGGAAACCACAGCTCAAAACACCATCTAGTGGTTAAAATCATCCTGAACCTCCGTTTTGTATTTCTGTAAATCATGAAATTTTATATACACACACACACACACACACACACACACACACACACACACACACACACACACACACACACACAGTAGTGGGAGGTCTCCCTCAACCCTCCTCCCCACATCCACACCCACCTCTGCCACTTGCACACATTAATTTTTTTATTTTGCACTGGGTGGAGTTCGGGTCAGAGCCGGGTGCGAAATTCCACTTCGGCAGCTACAACAACTGCATTTTTTGCAACAGAGACTACAGCAATACAGGTTCTACATTAAAAATTAATCTTTTACCTTGCAGACGATCTCCAGTCCCTGTGTGTTCTCCCCATGACTCTGAACACTGATGGTTTCCAACCGGCTGATCACACCCAAGTTCACATTCAGCACAAAGGGATGATCCTAAAAGCAGTGAGCAATTATAAGCTGATTTAATTTGGAACTAAAAATGATTTCACTGATGTTTTAGTGGCGCAGATGACACTGCACTAAGACCATCGCTTACCCTCTCGAGACTGATAAAGTAAAGTTCGTAGTCTGTGATTGTGAGTGTGCCTGTCACAGCTCCAGTGAACGGACAGATATACATCACATCTTTAGCTACAGATAAGGAACAGTCAGAGAATACTGGGGGTTAGGGCAGAAGCAGCTCATGAGAAATGTCATGTAGTGTGAAAGAGTTCAGAAAAATTCTCACCTGTTATTTTAATGCTCTCTCCTGGGACTAGTGGAACTTCATCCATGGGAGCTGGCTTCTGCATATCTTTAAATGCTTGCTGCACAAAAATATGGAAAACCCATCAGAGCAAAGACTAAAGTAACGTCTCGACTAAATTTAAAAATACAAAAAGAGCTCTGCATATAAACAGTTATTTAAAGTGATAAACACTATAATTTAAGGCCTGAAGGAATTTAAATTCTCTGCTCGCTTTCTAATGTTGGTTTTATATCTATATAATTTGTCTTACAATGTGTAGGTAATTTATTCATATGCTTGTCGTATTCTCAGTAAGTGTATAGTTCATGACTGACCAATACCAATTTTTCCTGCTTGCACCATTGAGTTTTCAACCTTCTAGGCAAAATAATGCCATTCTGTACCCCTTTAGAGGGAATAATTTACACACTAATGCTAAACAGTGCACTGGGAAAATTCAATAACAAACTCATTATCCACCGTTTTGCTTTCAGACATGGCTTCCAAAGAGCAAAACTCTGAAAAAACTGTACTATATAATGAAACAAAAATATATCATGCTTCATTTATACATTTATTTTTTATTAAAGTGTTATCTAGTGCCTTAGCTAGTGCTATTAATTAGCTAGTAATTAACAATCAGTGCAGCTAATTAACAATTATTCATTGAAGGCGAGGTAGATGTTACTGAAGAGTCTCTGAGACAGAACATTGAGGGGAATATTCAATTCAGTTACATCCACGAGCCTGAGGTGCATAACTACACAGGAATATAAAAAGCAAACTAAATCAAGACTTTATATGTGACCCAATACAGCATAATACGGATTATGTAGGAAATTTGACACACTGGAGATGTTCAAATATTTGGAAAGAGAATTTAATATGCTTGAAAATGAGGGATAATACATGATTATAGCATGAAAATTGACTGAGTTACATCACTCTGCATGTCGCTAATCAGGAAATGCTACTTTTGAGAAAATAGCAATTATAGTTACAGAATCAGTTTCTGAATGTCCTCATTTGAATCTCCCTAGCAACCATACACTAAATTAATCCGGCTCTCGACCAATCAGCACGCTCATAATAGCGTCTTCCTAGCAAAAGATGAGTTCTACTTACACCGAGTCATGTCTGTATTGAGGCTTCTCATTGGTTTGGCGTTATATGATTAAGGGGATCCTTCTGGGATTCTGTAATTAGTGAGAGTATTTTGGTAGTGAATATGGATAATAAGGAAATACTCTGAGCAATCACAAAAGCGGTTTGAAAATCAGAAAAATAAGTGGATATTTCCATTGTTTTACACCAACTTGGACATGGAACCCTTTCTTAAACAAGTATTTTAGCATGTATAGATTGTGTTTATGGATATTTGAACTTGGTCATGTCGAATATTTTGCTCCGAAGGATGTATTTTCGGTGATATCACATTTCGTCCAAGTAGGCCATTTTCAAATAACTTTGGCTCTTATTCAAAATACTATCTTGCAACTTAATCCATATTATGCTGGAGTGGGTCACATATATTAAAAT
>JBCNYH010000010.1:9748594-9760948 GCA_039654325.1 Tandanus tandanus
CACACACACACACACACACACACACACACACACACACACACACACACACACACACACACACACACACACACTCCCAAAGGCAATAACAAAGACACAGAAATGAGGACATGAACAAGCACACACACAAAGTTTGCACCCTAAAAGCACCTTGTATACTCGGAAAAACACATTAACATGTAAATGCACTTTAGCTGCCCTTCAGCTACTAAAGCTCATTTATCATTTTAATATCTTCATACCTGGTGCCGTATGCGAGGGTTCCAGCGGATATAGTAATGCACCCAAAGCTCTAGATGGCGCATGCTGGCTACAGGGTAAAGCACACGGCTGGACTCGGGTGTATAAAAAGGGCTCACGTAGGACAACACGTCACTGTTTATCAGAGACCACAGGGACACTGTCTTTGACCGGACATTCTGGTGAGGGGTGAGGGGTGGGGGGGGGAGAGCACAAAGAGCACTTTTAGTAAGACCAAGCTAAAAATGAAGAAACAGGTGACACTGAAACTGTTAACGTGTTGTGTTTTGCTTTAATATGACCAACACAATGCGATAATTTCTGATAAAACACAACAGAACACCAATGAGTGTTTATGAGCAACAGGACAGACGCCCAGACATGAAAAGCACATCTGAGAAGCTGAGGTGTGTGTGTGTGGTGAACCTGCATTCTGTAGCATGGTTTGTGCTGCACTCAGCTCTGTGAGCCACACAATCAATGTTTCATCTCCCTTAAGTGCACCCAGCTCTGATTTAGATGCACTGAAGTGTTATCACATGCTCTACTTCACACAATGAGGGGGAGAGAGAGAGTGAGAGAGAGAGAGAGAGAGAGCGAAACCCAAAATTGTTTCATCTTATGTGATGGACGGCAGCTGCAGTGATCTCTTTATTAGTGTAATGAATCTCTGGCCAAATGACCATCATAAACTGTCACTGGTTTAATCCCCTATAAATATTTTTATTGCTATTTTGTGTACTTTCCTGACCTATAATCCAACATATGTTCATTTTAGCGCAAGCTTTAACACTGTTCATTGTTAAGGGGTAAATACTTATGCATGACACTTTAAAAACCCTAGAATAACAGCAACATGATTGATGTAACCCATGTTTCTGCTTGTGTTCCTTACATAGTTTTCACGGGCACTCTCGCAGTTGTAGAGGAACGTGCCAAAGCGACAGCTGTACAAGTGATCCAGGATCGTTATGAGAAAATGCTCGTTGAACTCAAAGGCTGTTGGAAACTGTTGGAAGAACAAAAGACGAAAAAATGAATTACAATTTTATTTATAAAATGATGATTTCACTTGGAGAAAACTAGGTGGGGGAAAAAAAAACAATCAAACAGTAAAATAGACTTTATTGTTGGTGGTATAGTGGCGTAGTGGTTAGCACGTCCGTCTCACAGCAAAAAGGTTCTAGGTTCGAGTCCCGGGCATGGGCATTTTGGGGTGGAGTTTGCATGTGTTCCCTGTGCTTGTGTGGGTTTCCTCCAGATGCTCTGGTTTCCGCCCACATTCCAAAGACATGCACATTCGGCTAAGTGGCTGTTCCAAATTGCCTATAGGTGTGGATGTGAGTGCGAATGATCGTGTGTGTGTTGCCCTGCGATGGTCTGGCGAGCTGTTCTGGGTGTACACAGCCTCCCTGCGACCCTAGTAGTAGGATGAGGAAGTTCGGCAAATGAGTCAGTGAGATTTTATTGTCCAAACAGCTATTTGTTACTGCAGTTGATCAATGTTTCGCTGACATCTGAGACACTGACAGTGTAAGTATTAAACAATTATAACACTGATATCACATGATCAAGATTCACTGTAATTAATTATGCAAAATTTCACACTAAATAAACCCTATAGACCTGGTGCCATGTAGAGCTCATGATATTCAAATCCTGAGACTATCAAGATGCCAGTGCTGTTGGTTAAGCGAGACCTTAAATACGGATCTGCTCAGCTCACTCAGTATATCACTTCGAAATAAAATGTCTGCCAAATCAGTATCATGTAAATGTAAAGCAATGCTGGCTATTCAAAGGAGGAGGAGCACACTGCTGTGAATGAGGAGTCTCGATCAATACATGAATACATTAGAAAATGAACACTCCTGGGGGTGATTAAAAGGTGAAAGGGCGTTAACATGTTTTTTTCCTCTTGCTTTTAATAAAAATTTGCTGAAATTGGAGAAGTACCAAATGGTCGACTCGACATCATTATCAGCCTTCAGGATGATTTCTAACAGAAGGTGTTTGGAGTCATTTTCAACCCCTTAAAATGCTGATAAAACTGGTAATGTTGCTCAATATTAATAGCAGCACTGATGTGTTTCATCACAGTACAGACATATCGTTCAGTTTACAGCTCATCGCATCGACAAAGTGCAACCTGGAGGTCGCAGATTTGAATCCAGGTCGATGCCGCATCCATCTGCGAACGAGAGTCAATGGAAGGGAGGGATAGCATACGCTCACCTCCGTTACTCACAGCAATCACCAGCCAATCATAGGCGTCTGTGAGCTCATTTGTACAAGGGGGTGGATAGCGCTTTCCCTCAGAGTGTGTTAGGCTGCTCCCAAGTACTCACACGCAGCAGTTCGTAAAGATGCGGGTGGCAGCATCACATTTACATTTACAGCATTTGGCAGATGCTCTTATCCAGAGCGACTTATATTATCATTTTTATACAACTGAGCAGTTGAGGGTTAAGGGCCTTGCTCAAGTGCCCAACAGTGGTAATAGTGGGGATTGAACCGCCGACCTTCAGATCAGTAACCCATCGCCTTAACCACTAAGTCACCACATCACGTGTCTCGGAGGTACCCCTCCCTGGTTGATGGTTGAGGGAGGTAAAACATGAAGGGTTGGAATTGGATATGACTAAATTAGGTAAGAAAAATGGGGTGAAAGTCCCAGTCCAAAATAAATAATTTAACTGTGCAGTAACTCTTTAACACAGTGTAAATCAAAAGTGATTTAAATAATTAAGGCTACGTTTCCCAGTGTAATGTATTTATTGCAGATATTAGCAACCTAAAAGCTAATACACTCATTTCCTACAACACTACTTACCTGTTTGGTCATCTGCCAGACGCAGTCTATAAACTGTAAGAATATAGGCGACCTGTCCTGATCCGCATGGTTTTTGTCTCCGTGGCCGATTCTCTGCACAGGCATTTACATAAACACACACTTTAAACTTACGTGACCATGGAAAGCTAACGTAAGAAAATAGACTTTGGGGTTTTACAGAACATGCTTTCAGTTACAGTTGACATTCAGGTTTACTAGTATGCAGAGAAATCATACACACCGAGGCGAACTTGTGTCCGAAGCTGATCCACTCCTTCTCGATCAGCACCTCGAATCCCCTGAGTGTGCGGTAGTATGAGTCCAGCATCAGCATGGCTAGAGAGGTGAGCTGAGCTGTGCGGTCCCAGCCGTCACTGCAGTGCACCACCACCGAACTCCCCGAACACACTTTATCTGCTACCTGAATTGCTCCTGACAACACCAGCTACAGCAGGACAAGAACATGTCATATAAAATCAGGCAAATTATTCACATTACAACTAACTGTGCTGCATATATTAAAGGTCTGCATCAGTTTTGAATCTCATTTCAAAGCCATGACCTTTGTGACAACAACATTTGGGACGCTTTGTATTGGCTTTACCTTTATGTGTTCCAGCCAGTGAGTGGACTCCAGGCTGGACAGCCAGTGGGACTCCTCCACATTGGGGTAAACGATGTCCTTTAGCTTCTTTAATGAATCTCTCATGACGTGGATGTTGTGGATGTCGAGGAAGATCAGTTCTGCATTCTGATAGGCATCGTCACCCTCATAACCACCTCCTGTGGCCTAGGAGTTACAAGTGAAAGGTCAAAGCATGATTGCGTAGTTGAGAGGAGACACCATGCTCACCAAGACTCACACAGCTGAGTGAGCAACACTAATGAATCAGTGCAGACCTTTTCAAAATGCCAAGTCAGCAGATTAAATACATCAGTGCTATATTAGTGCTACACTTCAGTTTTTCATTTCAGTCAGTTCGTGCATTCGCCACACACAGGCACGCTCACAGCTGTCTTCTATCTGCTCAACTCTACCTCATTTGTTACGTCAGTCGACATGATGAGTAACGAATCAAGCAGACAAAACCAACACGCCTACAAATGGGATGAGAAGAGAACACACAGTCCGTGTCTAGGGAGTAAAACTGCAAATCATCCATACAACTCAGGGGTCAAATATGGAGTATGAAGAATTAGTGAAATCACCATGATACAAACGGAGATATGAACCGGTAAACAAGATGCAGTGGCTCAATCACTCCAGATGAATGTGAAATCAATGTTTTTACCACAAACGTGGTCCATCACACATCATATGACTTCCAGACCATTTCTAAACCTGCAATATCATCACTTTAACACGAATCCTCAATATGCTGATCCAACATGTCTGATAACCTATTGTACACTTTCATAACCTCCAGATGGTCAACCAGTGTGTTTATAGTCTCGTTCACACAGGAATCGACAAGCAGCAAGCGAACATGCAAAGTCAATGATTGCGCGTGACGAGAGGTGAAGAGACTCAAAATTTGCTTGCGTGACATGAAGTGAGTTCAACTGAGCTGAACTTTAATGTGACACAAGTCGAGCGATTACCAATCAGAGCTTAAAGATACTGTTGATTGACAGATGCTTCCATAAACGGAGCTTGCCATAATGTTTCCGTGTGGAAACCATGAACACCAGTTTAAATGTCCAGCTCACATCAACATGGAAGAGAGGCTTATTACTGTCGTGTGTAAATATTGTGTACTTTATGACTGCACACAGAAATTTTATAAGGATAAGGAGCGGTGATGTCGTGGTGCTCTTCCTCAAATAGATGGTGAGGAGATTGAACTATTCCCGGTTCATGGTGTACAACAGTCTCTGTTCTATGCTCGCTGTGAGATAATAATAATGATAATAATAATAGGGTCATTCCATGTCAATTCACCTAGAGGTTCCCAGGTAACCATCTCAGAATTTAACCAATTGCAAGTCGCGGGCTGACAAATGGATACTCGCCTGCGATCTTTAAATTAACATATCTCGGAACGTTTTTGAACTAGGACCTTGAAATTTTGAAACGTGTTCATGTTGAAACTTGTTGTTCTATGTCTGGTTAAGGTTTCATTGAATTCTGAGATGGTCACCTGGGAAGTTTTCTGAAAGCTAGGTGATTTGACATGTAATGACCCAATATAAGATAACATGAGTTTAAATAAACTCAAACAATATAAGATAATGTTAATGAAAGTTCTCACAGGCCTGCTGTAGGGAAGCGCGGTGCTGCTCACCATTTCACTCGGAAAGATTATGAAACGGGAAACATGACAGGGGAGATACCTAGGCAATGAGAGCTGAGAGG
The DNA here is from genome assembly GCA_039654325.1 of Tandanus tandanus. Classification (NCBI taxonomy): domain Eukaryota; kingdom Metazoa; phylum Chordata; class Actinopteri; order Siluriformes; family Plotosidae; genus Tandanus; species Tandanus tandanus. Next base: position 9,754,021 of record JBCNYH010000010.1, read on the forward strand.
TGAAGTGCTTCGCCTCTCTCACCAGGTGTTGTTGCGTGTCGCTCAGCAGTGAGCATGTCGCTTCCTGTGTGAACGTGACTTATGGCCAGTGTCAGCTGAGATAGGCTCACCCTCCCCGTGATCCTAATAGGATTAAGCAGTTCGGTAAATGAGTGAGTGAGATGGCCAACCTGAGGACTTCAGTAAACAAGTAAATAAAAGTTCGTCCTTCCACTCAAAATGTAATGTCATTTTCCCCTCAATAAATAAACAGAGATAACAACAACAGAACTCAATACTGTAACTAAGGTGTTTTTTTTGTCCTTCATATCTTTATATATACACTTTAAAAAAGCAGGTTATAGAAGACACTTAAGACCCATTATCCCCACACTAGTGCTATACACTTCCTGTGCATGCTCCTGACACTCAAGACGTATCTCCCCTTAGCTGTGCTGTATGCCATTGTTGAAGCTGTGCTAGTCTAATGAGCTCAAATCTGAAACACACCCACTTCCAGCCAGTGCAGAACTTTGGTTTAGGTATGACGGTAATTTCAGGATGCAATCTGAAAAGTGATCTGGTACTTGGTTTGACAAGGTTTTAGAAAACCACTGCTTAAAAATACTGTGTGTGTGTGTGTGTGTGTGTGTGTGTGTGTGTGTGTGTGTGTGTGTGTGTGTGTGTAAGACTAAAAAATCCACATTAGCTTTAAAAAAGTGCCCTCATGCTAGTTAATTATTAATAATGAAAATTGATAATGAGGCATTACTTTGAGATAATGACCCAGCCACATCTAGGGAGTTACAGTAGTAATGGTACCCATAGAAAAAAGTCTTGAAATGCTTTCGATTTGGGGGAAAAAGCAGAAAGCAACGTGGTGCTGAGATGCCGAATAGCTTAGAGACGCTGCAGTTGTCAGAGAATTCGTATAAAACTGTTCATTAAATATTATACCACAAATTGCTTTGCAGGAAGAACAGAACACAGAAAGATCACATGACGTTCTGTAACTGAGATGAATATTTATTCTCCTGCTAGTTTTCTGACTATGGATGTATTAAAAGTCTGCTGTTAACCCTGACGTTCACCTGCAGCTCAGCCTGTATAACACTTGATTCTTAGATTAGAATAACTCTTAGATTATTATATAATATCCTTCACAGCTCTCGGGAACTTTCTATAACTCTTTGGGGATTTTAAATCGGATTTTGAACCTATTTGTTTAAACGCATCACTTGCAATCATTTGTCAGTGATTTCAGCAGGTTAATGACTGGAGGTTGCTACAGATGAGTATTATAATAAAACTGAACCTTTCAACACTCAATCTTTGAACCCCTAGTGCTATATAAATGAATGCTGATACTATTACAGTGAATGAATTAGTCATCACAGAAAATATGAAATGTCTACAGTTCCATATTTGTCCCCAGTTTGTTAAGACACCTCTATAAACCTCTCACCTTGTTGGCCACTGCATTAACATTGGGTCTGGCATCATAGATGGTGAGTTTGGGCGTGTTATTGGTTTCACGGATGATGTCGAGGTAGCGCTCGTCGTCTTTATTGCGCTTGCCGCTCATTCCCACCAGGGGCTGACTACAGCGCATTATCACCGCCTGCTTCTCTTTGTGGATCCAGGACAGCACCTGTACACACAGGGAAAAGTCCCTCGCACTCTATACACTGTATGTATATTTGAAGTGAGCTTTAGGTTCATGTGGTAGGAACTCAAAATCCGAGCTCACCGGTATACGAGAGCGCGATCGAAATGCTGCCACTCGCCTCAAATCCTCATCCGTGGTTTCGAATGGGACAACCAGGATGGTGGGATAAGTGTCACACAGTTCATAATTTGAGTTGATAAAAGAAACCCGCCACCTCTCATTAGGCACACCCTAGGAAAAAGCAGAGGAGAATATTTATCACTAGAGCTTTCTAGTGCAGCTATATATCACATGTGCTGGAGGAAATGTATTGTAAACCCACTTGAGTGTGTTAGTGCATGTGCATATGGAGTACATTCCTCAGCTGTTTTTCACCAGACCTCACAGGAGCCAAATATTCAATCTGTGGTCTATTATCACTGAATACTGAAATACTTTCTTCACAAGCTCTCACACGAAGTGCAAGAGTAACTTTAATGTAATCAAACATGACATCATTGTATGTACCTACAATAAAACTTTTTCTAAAATGAAAATAGATTTTTTTCTGTAATATTGAGTCAGTAAATGGATTAAGCTGAAGTGGATGGATTATTTAAATTATTATATCCACACCCAATGGATATCAGTAATAACACTGCTTGAATCATCTACTACTAGTAGGATATCAGCTCATGTACCGTGACTACAGAAAAAAAATAGATACTATTGTGATGGCAACCATGAAGTACACAGACACTCAAAACCTGTAAACCAGAATATAAAGACTGCATGAACTAAACACTGGCTTTCTATCTGTCTGGTCATTTGCGTCAATGTGAAGGTGGGGGATAAAGTTGAAAGATTAGATATACCCTTGTCTGTCTGCATCTTTTAACTCACCAAAGGTAATTTGACATTTGATTGTGAGCCATGACCTTTGACCTTGAAGCAAGTAATCCGGCCATACCTAATGTTGTATGTGTAAGGCCAACCATATAGAAAATGTGGCCTGGACAAGCAGGGTCAAAGGTCACAGTGACCTAATGCTGGTATCTCCACCTACACATCTCCACCAAGTTTGAGGCAGGTGCAGCTGACGAATGAAGTTACAGCCTGGACAAGGGGACGCATGGATCGATGCACAGATAGACTGGTTACTATCACGCGTCCACATCTGCATTAACTAAAATGCAGTGATTTGCCAAGCCTACTCTACTTAAAAATAAAATGGTAAAAAAAAAAAAAAAAAAATACAACAAAATTGGGAATTAAATTATTTGATAGTGAGAATGTATATTTTTATTTTTCAATAATTATTATTACCGATGCCAAGGAGGTCATGTTTTCATTGGCATGGGTTTATTTGTTTGTGTGTTTGTCTGTCTGTCTTTTAGCAACTTCCTGTTTACAGTTTTTGACAGATCAGTCTGAATTTTTATGAGATCACCAAAGCATGCCCCTATTAAATGTTGCTAAGATTGCATACACTGATGACCTCACAAAAATAATCAATATTTGTAGAAATCTCTCTCTCTTAAAATGGAAGGAATTGTAAAAATTCAATTTGAATGAAATTTGCTATGTACATTCAAGACCAGAAGCTTTGATATCAGACCAAGTTTCATTTGGATCTAATCTAGATCAGATTGCACATTTGGCCATAATTTTCATTTTAGATTGGGAAATCCCATTAAGGGCCTTGCTCAAGGGTCCAACAGCGGCAGTTTGCAGTACTGGAGCTTGAACCCCCAACCTTTAGATCAATAACACAGAGCCTTATCCACTGAGCCACTACTGCCACTATTTGGCCTCAGCTTTACACTATAATCTTCTTTCGAGATTTAACAATTTTAATTCAAGAAATCTTGTCAAGTGAAATTATCTTGTTGCATGGACAGATAATTGTACTCAAAACAAGTGACATTGTGTGTCCATGCAGCAAGATAATTTCACTTGACAAGATTTCTTGAATTAAATTTTTTTTTAAATTTGCAGTGTTCTTATTGCACCATCTGGGGCCACCCAGAAGAGACCGAGTTCCCTTTTGAATCTGGTTTCTCTCAAAGTTCTTCCTCATGACTAAAAAACCCCTCTTTTGTAATCTGACCAGTGTCCTGCCCACAGCAAGTACAATCAACCAATGTTTCTGTTCTCTGTCTTTATTACCTGCGTGCTGCGCTTGGTCTGGTAGAAACTGTCATTACATATCAAGTAAAAATCTATTTGAACGTGCTTTTCTGTACCGCAGGGTTTGAGTTAGCATATTCGCTTTCACAGAGAGAGAAGGTAGTGGGGAAAACAGACTAGCTGTGTTGTGGGTGCAGAGTGCAGGTGGATGAAAACAATGCATTACTATATAATTTCCCTCATTCTCTCTCGCACATGCACCTATAGCATACTATTTCAAGCTTTACATTTTCATATTCAATTAACAGACAACTTAGCTAAGATTAGGCATTCAGTTCTAAAAAGAAGAAATGTTTATTATTAATAAAATTCACAGCTTAAAAATGGCCAAATTTGTCTAAAAACAGCATTAATAATTTTATATCTGGTTTATTGCAATCCTATAATAGAAAGTAGCACATAAATACAACTGGATTCAAAATATTTCTTATTTGCAAAGGTGTCCGTTTTTGCTTTTTTTTTTTATGTACAATATTGTTAAATCTCATATAATTTGTAATAAGAATTGAATTCTTTTTAAATATTTAAACTACAAACACCACGTCATGCTTAAATAAATATTGGCACCAAAGATCAAATATCAGTGTTTCTGATCGTTAATAGCCTGTATAATCTGTTTCAGCTCAGACAAAAACTCGGTGTTCTATGTCTAATTTTATTAATTTATTTAAAATAAATAAATAAAACATATCAGCCTTACATATAGGCCATTGGCTGCCCTGCTCTGTAAATAAATCATCATTGGCCATTAAAAAGCCCATATGGATCGACCACTAGTGGGCAGTAGTGTGCAGTACAGTATATAATCAGTCAGTATGTAGTGTGTAGAACAGCAGGACAGCGTTTTAGTTACAGAAAATCACTATTGTTAGAAGCCGGAGACGAATCAAAGTGACGGAGCTTGAGAAGAAGGACCGTGTAATACTAGAGCAAAGATGTTATTGAGGAACTCGTTAAAGACAGAACATGAGTGAAAGTTAAATTATCAGCTGATAGTAACAGAAGGGGATGAAAAACTATCTGGCAACAATCTATAGATTAAAAGTTAAAAAATTAATGATCCCCCTTACATTTCATCACATGAACTTGAAATTGCCTTTTACGTTCTCTGCTTGTCTACAGTTAAAATGATGAAGAGTACCACTTAGAGAGATGAACACGTTTTAGCAATATTTTTAAATCCATTTTTATCTCAGTGCTACAATATTGCAATTTGGGCACCAGCACGTTTCTAGAATCCATTCTAGCTGGTCAAAATGCGAATGTACAGGGACCTGAGACGGAATTTCTCCAACGTGTTGGTAGAGTTGCAGGTTGGAGTGCAGCCAGGCTTGTCCAACTCATCATATTCGTAAAAGCAATAAATAATCCCATATCAGCCTTCAGTCGTGAGAGGCCTGATAAATTTGACCCAAAAGTGCTGGAATTAAAAAAAAAAAAAAAAGAAAGAAAAAAGATTACACCTCGTTCAGCAGCTTTACTGTGACAAGTCTGACGGCAACTAAGAGCATTACAGGCCAGCCACAATGTGCTGTCAAATCTGCAGAAAACTGCAAAAACTGTAATCAATTCAAACCAATTCATCAGCCCAAGTTCCAAAATAAATAAATAAATAGCAAAGAGGATAAGAGAGGATTTGCTGAATAAATCACAAGACCTGCTCCTAGCCCTGACCATAACTGTTAAGAACTCTTCATGTTATGAACAGTAAACAAGTCTGGGGAAAACCTGCACAATCTAGGTTCATACAAAAATGTGTCCAGAGATGAATTAAACACTGAACAGAGTGTGAGTGCTGTTTCTAAACAACCTTGAAATTGCATCGTGTTGCTCTGGTCCTCACCTGACGTCTGTATTCATCCATGGGTTTGTAAACCGCAAAGCCGTCCTCCTCAAACCTCTCCTGACTCACATATGCAAAGAATGGCTGTAGAGGAAAAAAAAAAACACTGCAATAAAGGCAGACACATAAACAAATAAAGAATTCTATTCTAATCATTGGGTTTGGGATGGAGCCCCTCAAAGTTACACAAGTATGTAGGTTTTTTTCCTGCCAGTCAGGTGTTTGAAAGGAATTTATTTACAAGAAAATCACAAATACAGTGTAATGTACACCTAGTATGATCAAATAATAACAACGATCTCAATTCAGTTTGACTATTTAAAGCCGGTGTCACACGGTTAAATTGCAACAACAATTTTCCTGCAACACTGTTGTGCGAAAAATGTACCCCTGTGTAACGTTGCCGAAGACGATTTTCTGCACACCTTCAGGTTTGATTTTATTTATTTTTTCATTTTTTTGCTATACTGTATTAAACCCGCAAGAGATATTTTGGCGTCTGCATTTAACCCATCCAAAGTGAGCACACACACATAAACAGTGAGCATACACACTCGGAGCATTGGGCTGCCACACACATTGGGGTGCCCAGAGAGCAGTTGAGGGTTAGGTGCCTTGCTCAGTCCACATGAAGGTGGAGGAAGGGAAGGTGCAGCTCACTCCCCCACCATCACACATTTTTCCTGCTGGTTCGGGAATCAAACCAGCAACCTTTCTGTCCCAAACCATCTCTAACCATTAGGCTATGGCTGCCCCAATAAACGGCTGGCACCATATTGCAGGGATTTGACATGGGTCAAACTGCAAGTTGACCAGGTAACACCACCTTGATGAACAACAATGTATAAGCACAATGAACAGTAAGAACTGAGAAAAACCTCAACATTCGCCGCTGGACTACAGGCTAGTCAAAACCATCCATAGCTCTGTTTAACTAAAAAGCTAGGCCTACATGCCATCCTTATTTCCCTGGAGCAAAGTCCTCCACTGCCGACTTAAAATTAAAGCTGAAATTAAAGCAGCTTATAACATGCATAATCTGCATCACTCTCTCCTCCTCCAGATGATTTCAGAGCACTGCCTTTAGTAGGCTATTATGTCCTGTTTAAGCATAGCCTTATACCCCTTTCTCACTGACACAACTTTCACATGAATACCTGCGGTACGTTAAGGAGGAAACTCCGTGGTGTAGATTTAGACACACACACACACACACACACACACACACACACACACACACACACACACACACACACACACACACACAC
>JBCNYH010000010.1:9773392-9785397 GCA_039654325.1 Tandanus tandanus
CATGAGGAATCATTTTCACATATGTATTGGCACCCCAGAGTCCTGACCTTAACCCTATTGAAAGTTTTCGGGATGCGTGGGAGAAGACTTTATGGAGTGGTTCAGTTTTTCCCTCATCAATTCAAGACATCATTGAAAAATGAACCCAACATTGGATGGAAATAATAATAATGTTATGTTGCTTAAGTTTGTTGAAACAATGGCATGAAGATTACGTGCCGTAAGCGAGGCTAAAGGCAGAACAACAACATATTCGTGTGTATGACAGGCAGTGTATATTATATATGATTAAAAATAATGCAACACCAGTGTAGCAGTCTTCTTCTGTGTTGTGTACTGACCGCATAAGAGGTTTAAAAGAATCTGTCACAAGCCTATCCACAAAAACAGCAATGTTTTAGTGTCACCAAAGAACTGAAAATACGTCTTAATAGACAGTTTCCATTTTTTATTAGGCTCTGTTCACAGTCAAGCACTGCTTGAATTACAAGATGATTAAAACAGATAGCTGTAAACACCTGGTATTTTCATGTGGCTCGATTGCGTCTCCACTGACCACATGATCACATTTCATCAACAGCAAGATTGCAAAACCTTCACATCAATCTGATTGTAAATTGTCAGAGTAAAACTGAACATCAATATATTAGCCAATACCAAACAAAACACTACAAATGTTTATCTTTAGCTTTTGGATGGCATTTATTGATTAAATCATCAAACATTTACATCATTCTGTAAAATTTTAATCAAACCCTTATTTTGCGAAGGACTGACTCATCTACTTCTAGTTTCCTTAGAGTCCTTTCAGCGATCAGACTCATGAATAAGGTGATATATTTGTGCACTTTCTAACATTTATAGCTCTCAACAGCTTTATAAAGATATTTTACTTAACAACTCCAACAGACATCTAAATATGAGCTGCCAAAAATAAAATCCACCCCAACATCAAGATCAACCATCATCGAGGATTCATTCTTAACTAAGCCGCATTTAAATCAATCATTAAACTGTTATTTCACCAAGGTGTTAAATTTGTGCCATATTAGTACATATATTGTTATTAATTATGAATACATTTTTAAGAAAGCAAGAGAACAATTTACTGATGCACAAAGCTCTCAATTTACCAGGCGATTTACGTTCCTACCCTCACCTATGGTCACAAACTTTGGGTAGTGACCGACAGAACAAAATCACGGATACAAGCGACTGAAATGAGCTTCCTTCCCAGGGTTGTGAGGCTCTCACTCAGAGATAGGGTGAGAAGCTCGGTCATCCGGGAGGAGCACGGAGTAGAGCTACTGCTCCTCCTCGTTGAGAGGAGCCAGTTGAGGTGGCTCGGGCATCTGATTAGAATGCCTCCCGAACGCCTCCCTTGGTTGGTGTTTCGGGCATGTCCAACCGTGAAGAGACCCCGGAGTCGATCCAGAACTTACTGGAGGGACTATGTCTCTCAGCTGGTCTGTCCCCCCGGAAGAGCTGGAGGAAGTAGCTGGAGAGAGGGACATCTGGACCTCATTGCTTAGGCTGCTGCCCCCATGAACCGACCCCAGATCAAGCGGAAGAAGATGAAGATGAAGACAAAGTTTCATTAACAATATGGCAGGTGTATGCTCGAATATTTAAATAATAACTAATGCAGTTTAATAAATTTGATATAGACCTCTTAAGGCACAAATTAACATATACATATGCCTGTAATGAGGACAAACTCAGGCAAAGTTCACGTCTTATCAATTCATTTCAGTTTTATTTGTATAGCGCTTTTTACAATTGACATTGTCGCAAAGCAGCTTTACATAGTAAAAGGAATTTAAAAATGAATTTAAACATTTTTCTACAACCCCTACACTTCCGTAATGAGCAAACCCGCAGCATGTGCATTAATAGCGTGGCTGAACACTTATGAATGATAATCATGAACCTGGCAACACTGGGAAGTTTTTCAATGATGTGATGGAATTTTAGGACACATCACTTTTTACCCTACAAATATAATCTGTTCACACCTGTTTTTGGCACTAAGCCCTCATAATCCAGTAAACTAAAATATATTTTAATACCAAGTGTGAACATCGGTACCAGAACACGGGAACTTTTTTCTCTCATGTAAAAGAGCACGTGCCAGAAAATTGGAGATGTTGAGAAAGTGAAAAAGTGTGGTTGGGCATTGAAAAAGAGCGAAGTGGGAATGCAAGAGTATGAGAGAGAGAGAGAGAGAGAGAGAGAGAGAGAGAGAGAGAGAGAGAGAGAGAGAGAGAGAGAGAGAGAGAGAGAGAGTGTGAGAGAGAGCGAGAGAGATGGATGAATGCTTTTTTGATGGTGACAGAGGTGACACGTACACACAAATACACACAGAGCTTGGCATTATGGAGAGCTGCCACTCTCACCCACCAGGTGTTAGGAGCAGAACATATGTACAGTCCAGCAGTGGTCCAGCTAAAAGTGTACCAGCATGCCAACTCCCTGTCTGCCTGCCGTTTTTCCATAACCATCCAACAGGACACCGTCTGCCAACAATGCCACTGTGTGTGTGTGTGTGTGTACGCTCAACAAGCTCTATTCAGCTGTAATACTAGACAGAACCCATTCCAGTGAAAATCAGATCGGGCATAAACATTTATGTTTTTCATGTAAAACAGGCTGCACTTCAACACACTCCGACATCCCTTCTACTCCACTGCCCTGCACTGCTAATCTGCAGAGTGGTAGAATCAGGCATGTTAAATGAAGTTGAAATATTAATTTATACAATTAAAGGCCTGTTAAACTCCATTCTGTACAGGGTTCTTCTTATTTCACACATCATTCTATTTTCAGACCATTTAATATAACTTTAGAATATGAAAAAAAAAAAAAAAACTTGCTGTGATTTGTACAGCAGCGTCATCTTTAAACCTGGTTTTCCTTGACTATCTGTTATCATCATTAAGTTTTGATTGTTATAATCCAGACTGGCATTATATTTTTGTAAATCATTATTGGATCATTACTAATTAATGAACTATTACACTCTTACAGCTTAAACTGTTTCACTTACATCCAACTACAAAAAACCTCAGAATAGAAATTATATATAATTGTACCATATCATGACAATATGCAACCAGCAAACATTACATTATGAGAATATTGTGGATGTGTTCAGTGCATTAATAAAAACAGCCAATTCCATTAGCAGGACAGTGTTTACTTAATTCTTAAATATTTAATGCTTTATACCTCCGCCAAGGAAGTTATGTTTTTTGCTAGGTTTGTGTGTATGTTTGTTTCTTAGCAGGATTACATTATGAATAAATTATTAAAACAGGTTTGTTTAACATTGTGAAATAAGATTTTTATTTATTTTTTTTTAAGTGTGTTATTACAGCAGGCAGTGTTCTTTACTTTCTATTAATTTTTTGGCTTGGCACCTTATTTTCTTTCCGATTTGGTCACCTGCCAATTCCCACTCACTAGCCAGTTTCATCCACCTATAAAATAATTACCAAGATGCCATATTGTTAAATTACTGCTGGTGCTATGTTCTGAGGCAGCAGAACATATTTTAAGAAAAGCGCCATCCACCCTCTTCCTTATACACCAGTTCACAGTTGTTGGTTAGTCTCACTGTGAATGACAGAAGTGGCAATCCCTCCCACCTTGACAGCAAGGCCAAATTTTGCTCTTTAGTTCTCCCAGCCAGAGCTGTGACCTCATCGGGATCAAATGTCTGAACTTTAGAACTAATGATTTACTTCACATTTACTTTATCCTACTATTTGTCTGGAAAAATTAACTCTCCCACCTCAACTGTAAATAACATGTATAACAAAATGTATCTTTAAATAATAAAAAGGAAGTGGATTACTGAAACAAACAAATAAAACCTGTGCTTTTATATAGCAGGCTTTTGCTATATATCAGTACTACAAAGGCTAATTTAGGGAGAACAACTAATAGAGTATATACTGGGTTTGCAATTTTGGTCACTTCATTAAATACAATGTAATAGTAAACCTGCTTGAATGAGTGGTACATGATAATGCACTTCTGTTCCCTTACAGCAATACTGTGGATTCTATATAGCATAGGATGACACTGAAGAGCATCATTTATTAATGCAAACAGACAAAGTCCAGCCCACCTCCACCTAAACTGAGCAACGACCATGGTCACTGTTCACATTGGACGGGATAACTAATTTAATCTGCAGCTTCGAACAATAATGTCACAGAAATATAAAGACGAGTAAAAAAACGAGGAAAATGGTGAAAAAACGTATTTGTGTATTTGGGAGAACATCATGACCGTAGCTGTAACAACAGTATACACTCACGTTTTGGCTGGAGCTGTTCTCCAGAGAGGTGGAGAGATAACTCGGTATAGGAGCTGGAGCTGAGGCCATTGATGGTACTGCTTCCACCACTACTGCAAAAGAAAACAAAACAATAAACATACAAGGCTGAAGGAACCTCAGGGAGACAAATCAGATGACCAAAAGCACAACATAGGACTTGATTTATTGGCTGAACAATGTCTGACTCTGCTACGATGGCATGCGATATGCCCACTTGCACCATATTAATATCGGGCTTTTTTTACCTATTAAATCACAGACCAAAACAATTGACTGGCGTAAATTTGTACTGTGTTGAGCTGATTAAAAACTGTGTTAAAAGCTTTACTTTTTTGATGCAGCTTTTTTTTTTTTTTTTAACACTGTTTTCCTTTTTTTTTTGACTGATGCGTGTTATCTTTTTGTGTGCACCATTATTATTATTATTTTTTTTTTAAGAGATGTATAGCCATGACCTGCGTTAAGCCCCTCACTGTGCTCTCTCTCTCTCTCTCTCTCTCTCTCTCTCTGTACTAGTCAGGGTATCCCATGCATGCATTGGCTACATCACTTTACTAAAACAACTATTTAGAGAACGAGAACCAAAATCCTAACATTACAGTCTCCACTTGTTACATCTTTATCGTGTGATTGTAATGAATAAACACAATAAAGTCATGAGATATTTCTAGGGTGTTTTTATTCACATTTCTTGAAACAAACCGAGTTGGAATTAAATAGTATTTAAATTACTTAACTTTTAAAATACAGCATTTAATACAATTAAAAGTGTCATTTAAAATAATTGAGAGCTCACACAGGTAGAGAGACAGTAGGATAGTTTTCATACATTGAAATGTCATTTTAAAAAACCTGGTGTTGTCAAACTGTTTCAGGTTCTTTCACCGAACACGGATTTGCTCGTGTGTCCTTTTAAATCAGAACTGTTCGTCTGTTCCGCAACCTTTTTAAACAGATCATTACTCTGTATTTTCCTCTCATGAAGCGTGCATTAGCCTGCATCCTCTCAGGGTGACAGTTCTCACACAGGACAGAATGGGGTTTGGCTGGTGAACAAACTTTTAAAAAAGTAAAAGATTAGCAGTGACTTAGTCACTCAATAGACATTATTCACACCACAGTGTTTGCATGTTCTCCCGGGCATGCATGGGTTTCCTCCGGGTACTCCGGTTTCCTCCAATAGACCAAAAACATGCACAGTAGGCTAACTGGCTGTTCCAAATCACCCCTAGGTGTGAGTGTGAATGTTTGTATGCAAGTTAGTCCTGTGAGGGCCTGTCAAGCTGTACCCCGCCTTCAACCAAAGTCAGCTGAGATGGGCACCAGCCTTCCCGCAGCCCTAATTAAGATTAAGCGGCTTAAAAAATGAATGAATAAACGCCAAGTGTTAACGGCTGTCGATTAAAAAAAAAGTGAGTCGCTATCTGACATATTTGTGTGTTGTCAAGCTCATGCGGTAGCGGTGGGGCTGTGCAAGTGGTTGGAAACTCAGCAAATGAGCGAGAGAGACTGACTCTGTTTATGCTGCGCTGTGGAGTAACTTTGATGTCCGAAGTAATTTACTGATTAACCGGAGCTACAAAAAGTGAGTAGGGTTTCTGTAAGGTGTGTTGCCATGGCAATTTACACTGCGTCTCAACCCTGCTCCGAACAGGTTATGTACTTGGGTGATCCTTATAAGAACCACACATTCACCTACACTGACAGTATAAATGCATTATTTTAATCTGATGATGTTCTTTATGCAAGATATAGATTCTCATCTGATGGAATTCACGCCAGCGTTTGGGGCCGGACCTCTCTAATGACTGATTGATTTGATTTCATTTTAATGCATATTAAAAATTAAAAACACCACAGACCATAACATAACAAGCCACGATACAGTGCATGTAGTCAAAAAAGTAACCGAATAAGAAGCATTAGAACACAGTCATAAATTACAGAAAGGACAGAAACTTGTACAAAAATGTACATGATACTAAACCATCACATCAGCATGTTCTTAACTAATTTTCATTTTGTTCAGCGACTAATGAGTCAATTTCAGAAATGTAGCTCATGTGTTGGCGGTAATTAAATGTTCCTAAATGTTTCACATATTAGAACACTTTACCTCTTCTTATTTTTCAATCCTATTTAAAATACGAGTCCATCAGGCAAAATAGAGGACATACGACAAGAAGTTTATTACGAATTGGTAGTGCTTTGGCTATAAGTCTCCTAACTCTATGAGTAACTTAAAATCGATCAATTCTCACAGTAGCTGCCCCTGGACCCCGCTGGCATCTTACGCAGACCCAGAGCGCCGGCGCACTTCCTGTTAGCGCCTGACGCTCAAATATTACCTGCGATCAAAAAAATTACCAAGAATCCTGTACACTAAAACAAATTATTTGCCTCAAGCTCAGTGGATATCACTGAATAGTCTCAGCAATATCCACCTCTCTTTCAGTGAATAACTGCTATTAACAGGGGTTTCTGGGCAGTGTGTGTGTGTGTGTGAGAGAGAGAGAGAGAGAGAGAGAGAGAGAAGCCTCTTCACAACTGTAATGTGACATTGCTGCTCCTACTATAATAGCTACTGGTCAATAGGGATGAGAGCAGTGTAATGCTGGACACTCATCACTCATTTGCCAAACCACTTAATCCTACTAGGGTCGCGGGGAAGCTGTGCCTATCTTAGCCAACACTGGGTGAACATGGGGTACAACCTGAACAGGTTGCCAGACCAAGGGGCAATCTGGAACAGCCAATTAGCCTAATGCACATGCCTTTAGACTGTGGGAGGAAACCGGAGTACCTGGTGGAAACGCACACAACCACAGAGAAAGCCATTCTTGCTGTGAGGCGGATGTGCTAAGCACTACAACACCGTGCCACACCCTCAAGTAGAACAGTTGAACAAAAATGGTTTGGGAAAATGTGGAGTCTTCAGGCAGGGTCAATCAAGGGTTCCATGGTTGGGGAAAATATATATTATACTATAATAACAGATTATTAACATTTTGCCTAAAAAAATAGATATCAAATCAATCAATCAATCTATCGCAACCTGTTAAACTTATTTCTGTGGCGCATTCCGTCATTTTATCACCTGTCTAAGGGGATTCTGATCAGTTGTTCTGAAAATCCCCACTACGTGATTCACAGGTCTGACATAATAAGAGTGATAAGACACCAGGGTCCAGGGGTGTGAATTAGAGAGAAATTGTGGAGGTAAAGATTTCCTTTCTTATTTGACGGTTTTCAAGATATTTAAATCAACTTGGTATCATTGTAAAGCATGCCGTCTCCTCATTTCAACCCTGTCACTAACTCATTTTCAACTTTGGTCATTCAGACTCATTTTGCCAGAGCGGGTCACATTTGTCCCAAAGTGTTGCTCGATGTACTGTTTGTGAATGATGCATCATACTTTCAACACGGTAGTTCCTGTTATAACTTATGTTACAGCAGCCATAATCAACCATCTGTATGCTCATCCGTATTGTTTTTATCTCTTAGTTGAAGTTAATAAAACATAAAGGCACAGCTTAAGACGTTACAGTGTATAAAGAAATTAGAAAGCCTTCGGTCTGCTGTGGAGAAACACCTACTAACCATTACAAAAAGCTCTAACACTGAAGACTCCTTCAGGAGATTTTAAATAATCGCTGAACAGCAATCTTCATATCAACTGATAATCAATATTTTATAAGACTTGTGTGGATTATGCAGCTTCTTCGCCCTACGAGTTTCTGTGTAAGAACGGTTACTATAGAAACGAAAATATGTTTGAACATGCTTATTCTTTTAAACCTGTAATTTGAATTGGAGCTGGTAGACCTGCTGTTATAGAAAACAAGTCCACTCATTCTGACCAATCAGCACTGAGAATTCCAGTAAAGGATCATGTATTGCTTTTGCTATATTTACAGAACACTGACGTTATTTTACATTACAATTAAATCAGAGTTTGTTCTATTCATGCTTGTCAGTAGACTTTGTCAGTGTTTTGAAATAAATAAATAAATAAAAAATGCTGGTCAGCAGAGTTAAAAATTAAAGAATAAAGAATAATTAGTGTGAGGCGTTTTCCAGTAAACTTATGACAAATACCTCAAAACAAAACAGATTCATTATTATTCATAATGTCTAATATATGTATATATGTGTGTGTGTGTGTGTGTGTGTCCCTCTGTGGAACCGCAACAGAGGTTCCCTTTCACAAAAAAGTTCCACACTCTCACATGCTCCCAAACTCTATTTCTGCCTTTTCATTGGAAAAATATCCATAGCCATGTTTATAGCTGCTACAACCATGAAAGAGGTAGTTGTAGGACCTTCATTATGCATCTTTTTCTAGAAACGTGAGCGAGTATAAAAATTAATAGTAATCATTAATGTAACAGTCCTTCAAGTCTAATTATATAACAACTTAATGAGTGTCAAATATTTCAGGGCACATTAAGAAAGGTACAGAACTTGAACCCTTGATGGCACTAAGTCAAATAGTTTTAGTCCTTTATTTTTGAGAGTGTTACTATAACCCCTTTAGAAAACTAATACCATTAACCATCCAAAGAGCCCATTTCTCCCCTTAATGGTGTACTTGGGGTATGTTTCACAAAAGCACACTATTGTGTTTTGGTGGCTAATGTTGGTCAAAGCTCTGAGAGTCTGATCACTACTACTGAACTCTTGAACAACACCTCGGCTGTTTGCATTATATCCTGTCCCAATTGTAAAAATCCCCCCACAAAGCCGGCAATGCCCCTCAGCCCAATGCACCACTTTATGAATGCCCAGTCCAAAAATAGACATCAAAAAAGGTGATGATTGGTGATGGCAGTTTCGATTTAATGACCAAACAGAAATTCAAGGTGCCAGCTGTGGTGGCCATACTGGATATCGTACCGTGACGAAAATTAATAGACTTGTGTAGTTAACCGGTCACAATATCCACACCAAAAATGGTGATGATCAGTGATGTAGTTTTCGAGTTAGCGTGCAGAATACAAATTCAAGATCACAGCTGCAGCGGAAATAATAGTTTTCAGACTGTGAGGAAAATCGATAGGCTTGTGTACTTACACATTCCCAACATCCACAACAAAAATGGTGATGATCGGTAATGTCATTTGTTAGTACACAGAATGCAACTGTGGACAGACGACTGGCCATCGAGCGTGATGACAATACCCCTCACGCCCATTGGACTGAAACAGGTCCTAAAGCGAAATTTGAGCATTACACCCCAATCCTGAGTGTAGAATAAGACAACTACAGGAAACACCTAACGCAGCTTTCTGACTGTAGAAGCATTACACTCTTCACTTACGCCTAAATCCCCAAAGTTTGAAGTCACAACTCAAGCTAAATTTAGCTTGCAGAGCCTGTAATTAAGAGCAAATCCAAAACAACTCGACACCAAACCAAACAGCCGACTGTTCTCATACTGCACGTAGGAAACCGAGGTACACACTTTAACTATAGGAGTCCATGACTGTGGACAGTCTATAACTGTGTTAAAGAGCATACAGCTAATTTAGATAGTGAGATGGGAACTAATAGTAGCTTGTATGAGTTATTTATGTGGATGACATTGTTAGAGAAGGTTTGGCATCATGTAATGCCATTATATGATCCAAAAGCTGCTCATAGGAATTTAAATATGGATTCTGTTTTAAACACACACTGGGTAAGTATAGAGGTTTATATAATAGACAGTCCTCATCCTCTCCTGATAAAGTATCTGCTGTAGTACCTCATGTTTCAAAGGACATGGATTCAACTTTCAGCTATGAGCTGTAGTGGTCTCTCCATGGAAATAAATGCTACCTGACTATAGACTTTAGCCCCTTTTACAGAGTCTGTTTAGGGCAGGAATGTGTGTGCGTTTATTCCACCTTGTCAATCTCCAAGCCAACAGCGGCGATAGCCACACAGCCAAATTACAATCAATGTGTAAAGAGAGAGCTGACATGGCTGAACGGGGGTGTGAGGTTTTGAAGATGTATTGTGTTTGCAACCTGCCACCAGATTAATAAAGTAATCTTTGAATAAAAACGCTTGTGTTTGAAGAGTGGTAAGAAGGAACATGGTTAGAGAAAGCACCGTAACACTCATCACAGCTCACACCCGATTACTGGTTTGAAAGTAACATCTGGAACGCACGGGAAATTCATATTTCCAACATGTTCTACTTCACACTAAATACCGACTCCCCATTGTGTTACATGTCCTGTCTCTGGTTGTGGAATGCATGCATGCCATCTAAAAACACACACTGGGGCAGCTTTACGTTAGCTTTGTTTGGCTGAGTGTAAACAGGCAAAGGTGACATAATGAAGGGTCTAACAATTGTTTAAATACAGCTTTATGCCCTCCGTCAAGAGGTTATTTTTTACCCTTGTTTTTTTGTGGGTTTGTTAGCATGATTATGCAAAAAGTTATTTTCAGTTTTTGAGGATTATAATTAGATTTCTATCAGAGGTGGGGCTTTGGACATGGAAGACTCTGGAGCAAATTATGGAGCCATTTTTTTTTTTTTTTTTTAACGATTTTTGAACATTGTGAGACAAAGATTTTTAACTATTATTTAAAATTTTGGTCGATATGGTGAACTAGGGCAAAGCTTGTTTCTTCTGGATATGCTTAACAATAGGATAGCGCAGCACTGTGTATCAGTATCACAGCTCTAAGCTGCATTTTATTTTGAGTTGGAAAAAAAAAATTATGCCTAATTTTTCGGAATAGCTTAAACACAACCCAAAGAACCTATGCAGACGAATCAATCACTGGGTGCTTGGAATGGCTCTTTATTAAGATGACATTTGGCACAGATATTTTTCAGGACCTTAAAAACATGTACAAAGATGATCTTTAAAAATTTTGATATATGGGCCTTTAAAAAGCAATGACATCATCCGATTACCTGGGATGTGCTTCTGTCATAAGCATCTTTCCCAAGTGCCTAATTAATGACACAAAGAGGTCAAAAAGCACTATGAACTACAACTTCAAATGTTACCATTATAGTAAGGTAAGTCCGCTGAGCTTTTCACACCCAAGCCTGATGTCTCATAACAGCTCGTCACATCACAGCTCATCTGTATCGTAAAACGAGGTGTTCAACTCCTCTTAAATGGGATGCTAGTCCACCGCAGGTTACCTTCGTAGTATTTTTATTGGTACCCATTTATACTGAGGCAGAATTGCCCAGGGGTTTTAATGGGGATTCGTACCCACAACCTCACGATCATGAGCCCAGGATCCTAACCACTACACAACCATCCCCAAACCACTATAGCAGCTATAACATATCTATAGCACAAATTAAGCTTCACGATGCACTGAACGGGTTTAAAATGACACCGGTCATTCAGTTTAGTACTCAAATTACCGAATGTAACATAAAACGTATAAGATAAGAAATATGCTGTTTATATGACATTTTCTTTCCTTAATAAATTATTTCAAGGGATTAATACAGAAAGGTTATTTTAACAGACAGATACACTGATGGTAAAGGACTTTTTTTAAGGGGGAATTTTCTTGACAATAAAAGTGCCTTTTTTTAAAAGCTTATACACCCTTGCATGATATTTATAACATAAATAAAGGAAGTAATAAAGGAACATTGGCACACACACACATATACATACACATTATATAT
>JBCNYH010000010.1:9817130-9819630 GCA_039654325.1 Tandanus tandanus
TGTGTGTGTGTGTGTGTGTGTGTGTGTGTGTGTGTGTGTGTGTGTGTGTGTGTGTGTGTTGGCCCTGCGTTGGACTGACTGTTCATGGTGTTCAATGCTTTCCCGTGACTCTAATACGATTAAGCAGTTCAGCAAATGAATGAAATATTTATTGTTTTGGTGAAAGCTGTGACTTTCTATTTTTGGATATTGTTCATTAAAATTTAGAAGTAAAACACAACACAAAGTGTTCAGTGGCATGGAAATAACAGTTCGAAGTAATGTTAAAAGCACAAGCTGCCTGAAAATATCAGCTGCTCCACAGTAATATTGGCGAAGAAAGAAAACCGAATCGGACGGAATGGAGCTCGGGATGAAATGATAGCAAACAGTTTTCAGCTTCTGAGGCTCATGAAAAATGAATGTAGGGTGTAGCTCTAGTGTTAATGCTCATCACGTGTGTGACTGTGTAAAATTAAAGTCATGTTAATACTTAAAAATACACACACACACACAAAAGCAGTGAGTGTGTGTTTGAAAGATACTAAACACACCAGGGTGACTACACTGTTGGAGACTCGAGTCTAGACTAAACAGGAATTTGTAGTATGACGACAACAGAGAGAGAGAGAGAGAGAGAGAGAGAGAGAAAGAGAGAGAATATTGTAGAGAAAGAGAGTAGAGACTGTAATGCTGAGAAGTAATTTCAGTATTTCTGTTCTTCTGTTACTCTCTCTCACTCACGCACTTTTTACTTCTCTTTTTAGTCGTGCATATTTCAAACAGAGCACACACGGAGTGGTTGTAATAGTAAAGCAAACTTTCTTATCCAGATCATAAAATAATAGGACCCTAGTGAATTGCTGTGCGCGTGCGTGCGTCTCTGTAAGGACCAGGTCCCAGAAGTGAGTCGCCAAGTTGTTCATTCTGCCGTCCTCTGTCCGTCTCTGCTCATCCGCCCCCGCTCTGTCCCTCTCTCAGCCTGTTCCTTTACACGCTCTGCTCGCTTGGCTCTGAGAATTCGCTCTCTGATTTGTTTCCCTTCCATTCTCGTAGTCTTTTTAATATAAGCAGAGCGATATAATGAAATACAGTGCCCAGCTGTCTGACGCCGCATCTGTTGGGTAGGGCTGTGAGATTACAATAAATGACGTCAAATGAACATGTTGCTAAATCAAAACAACCACATGGCAGTGCATGGAATGTCTGATTGGGCCACATATCTAAATAGCCAGTAGTTAGTAATCATGTATAGAGGGGGAATTAGCAGAAGAAGAGACACTGATGTGGATAGTGAAGTTCTTTTTTATCATATTGAATGTCTTTATACTGCCATATATAGTGTGTTTAGCAATTTTTATGCTAGTTTGTTAGCTTGCTAATTCAGTTACAGTAGTGTTTAACAAGAGAAAAACGTGAAAACAGTAAACCGCAGCATAACTGATAATGATAATGTTTAGTCATGATGTCACCTACTAACAACAAATGAGCGACTACATCTTTTCACTCATGAGTTTCCAGTGATGTTCAGTGTTGTAGTAATGAGAAATCCAATCGAGAAATAGGGGCGCAAGTTCCAGAATGCAGTGCAGCTCCGTGACTCAACTGTGCTGAACCAGCTAGGCATGGTGAGTTAGTGATATAGGATATAGCAAGCCGGGTGGTGACGGAGGTATTATCATGAAAGTTTATCCCTTTATTTTAAAGGTCATCTATATTGTACAGCACAGTTTGAGTGATTTTGTACTAATTTGTTTGTGTATTCAGAGTTTTGAGCGTCACAGTGGCGCAGTAGTTAGCACATCCGCCTCACAG
Source organism: Tandanus tandanus (assembly GCA_039654325.1). Classification (NCBI taxonomy): domain Eukaryota; kingdom Metazoa; phylum Chordata; class Actinopteri; order Siluriformes; family Plotosidae; genus Tandanus; species Tandanus tandanus. The sequence continues at coordinate 9,818,925 of JBCNYH010000010.1, forward strand.
CAAGACCTGACAGCAAGGCCTGCGTTTGATTCCTAGGCTCGGGTGTGTCTGTGTGGAGTCTGCACGTTCTCCACGTGGTTGCATGGGTTTCCTCCGGGTACTCCGGTTTCCTCCCACAGTCCAAAAACATGCACAGTAGACTAATTGGATGTTCCAAATGTGTGTTGGCCCTGCGATGGCCCACCTTCGCCCAGAGCCCAGATGGGCGCCAGCGACCCTAATTAGGATAAAGCGGCTTACAAAGCTGAGTTTTACCATAAAAGAAAATCACAACCATTTGGTAGAGCCTTGTATTTAAAAAAATAAAATAAAATGATGGGGTTGTTTGAATAAAAACTGTTTACAATGATTTTTTTCTTGATGTGGAGTTTAATGGGTTCAATTTTTGGGAACCTGATTTATTTGAGTTGTCAGAAGGTACCAATGAGGAGGCAAGTGAGCTAAAAAGACCTAAAAACTAAAGTGCTGCAGCATCAATCTGTTCAGGCAGAGATGAAGCAAGGCACTAATATCAAGAAGTATTTAAACAGCATGATGAGTAACATAGCAAACCAAGAGTTAATAAACGAAATCCAACATGCTTACAGTGTAGTCATCGGCTATCACATATATAATTAAAGTAATGATAAATATTGAAATGGACATGTTGGTGTTCATGGTGTCCATGTAATGTGCTGCATCTTGATTAAATCATTGTTTAAAACAT
>JBCNYH010000010.1:9822130-9829630 GCA_039654325.1 Tandanus tandanus
TAACCCATGTAAGCCCACCAGCCACAATTTCACCTTTTGCCTTGCATTTTAAACATCAAAGCAGTGGTGTGTGTGTGTGTGTGTGTGTGTGTGTGTGTGTGTGTGTGTGTGTGTGTGTGTGTGTGTGTGTTTACTGAAAGACAAGCTATAATACAAGTTATCAGTGTGTCTTGATTTCATGCAAACATTTTCCTGTGGGTAGTGTAAGTGCCCACATGATCACAGAGCATGACTATCATTCATGCATCTGGCAAAAAAGAATTATCTGTTTCGGAAATCCATCGTAGAAAATACAGCCTGTCACGCTACAGGCCCAATTACCATATACTGCATATAAATGGTCAATTATTGATATGGTTATAATATTGTACTGCCACATTTACACAATGCTCACAGGAGATGTAAACATATACACATTGACAACATATCACAGAGTGCAGTCTAGTTACATAATCAGCTATTGACTCTCCTGATTACCTGCAGTACACAGTACAGCACTGATCTATAACAGTGACACTGTAATTCCAACAATAGGTGAACTGAATATATTCAGTTATGCATTTATCTTAAACTTCTACTTAATGTTGAAGAAATTACAACTTTGCCCATAAACCAAACATATTTTCTCACTACACATTTCGTTCTAATGGCCACACGACGGAATAAATAGTTAATATTGCAGGAATTTCCATTGCTTTTATAAGCATATAAAGTCTAGAAGTCCAATTAATGTGCATATGTGTATATATGTGTTTGGACTTAACAAGTTTGTTCTCTTTCTCCCTCCCCTCATGTCAGAGGGGCCTCTTTAAGCTTGCAGCCATGCCTGCCAAAGTGCTGCCCCCGCCTCCTTTAAAATTCATTATCTTTTATTGGAGTGATGAAAGAGGGTTACTGGGCTCAAAGAGGTGGACTGTGTCTTCAAACAGAGCGCCAGCCTGCGACAGACAATGCTGTGGCGGTACTTTGAAAGCCTATACACACACACACACACACACACACTCTCTCTCTCTCTCTCTCTCTCTCTCTCTCTCTCTCTTTTGCTTTAGTGCCTGTCCAATACACACACCCATCAAGAGGCACCCTCTTATTCTCTCTTTAATGCACACAGATTATCACATCATTTCTCTCATTAGCCTGTGCAAATACACGTGCACACAGGCATGAACCACCCTCCAGCTCCACACACATAGTTATTACAAAAGAATATAATAGTTTAAAAACAGAATCACACTTACAAACAATACAGACAATGTAGATAAATATATAAGCTAACCAACAATTTCAAATTTCTATGAACATTTGTACTGAGGAAAACTAACCGGGCCAACACACATTCCAAATATTGAGTAAATAGTTTCCTCTCGTCCGTCTTGGCTTTTTATTCCCACCTCTTGCTAATGAAGTCTTTTTTTTTTTTTTTTTTTAATCTTGAGAGACCATACAGTGTTATATGAAAATGAAGCAATGTTGGATCAGTCGTAATCAATATAAATGTCCTGTGCATGTGCATTCCATACAAAGACACCCAGTTCTCTGCTGTCTGTTCTGTTATACGTTCAATTAACCCCTGATGCTTCTTAATCCACTAGTTCCCTGTTTGAACACACATTGCTATATTCACACTCTTTAATGACCCCTTGTACAAGCAATACGCACTGTGTGGTGCCACTCTATCCCTCCCTCCCTTCCTCATTTCGAATGACCTTTCCTAGTGAGTATGCATTAAACAGGCGTACCTAAAGCTGAGCAAGCAATTGGAAAAGTACTGAAACATCTTGCGGTCTCTCTCACTTTCTTCATATCATGTTCTTGGATTATTCGTTGACTGGTTTGGCAGCTGTGGCCTAATGTATGCCTAATTTGGATGGGTTAAATGCGGAGGCAATAATTTCCCTTGCGGGATTAATACAGTATATAAAAATAAATAAATAAATAAAAATATCTGTCCCTGTCATAAATCCTTCAATAAACAAGAAAATAAATAAAGAAATTAGAAGTACTCACCTCTCCACAATGGGGTAACATGCTATCTGCCTGCATCCCTCTCTGTATCCGTTGTTGAAGCAGATGTACATGTCCTGTGGTTGATGCAGGTTGTATTGATTGCATGCTGCCATTGTGGAATCCACCCATGGAAATGGTCCCCATTTTGGAAGCATGAGGTTCAGGATCAAAATGTCGCAAAGGCTTGGTATTGTTCAGGGAGAAAGTTTCTGGACCCATGTTGCAGGGCACACCTTTGCTAAGCTGCATCTGGGTAGGTTTTGTCTGTGATTGGTGCATGAGTATTTTGAGACTGTTGCTGGTAGACTGGCTGGCTGTGATGGCTTTATAGAGCTGACTAGACATGTTGGGTGCTTGACTACTCTGTGAGTTAAAGGGACATCCCTGTGTGGAAGGCTGGGTTCCAGGCTGAGTTGGACCAGCTGGGCTAGGGTGTTGTTTTTCTGTTCGGTAAGGGGGTGATGGTCTTGTGGAACCTGATGTTGGGGGTATGCCACTAAGATAATTTGCTTGGGAACCCTGGACAGCAGAATTTGAGCTTCCAGATGGAGTACTTCCTGGAAGAAGTGGGTTTTGTGGACTAAAAGGTGGCTGAGCAAGAGCTGGACTGGCAAGCTTTTCTGGTCTATATGGGGGAGAAGGTCCAGCAGATGGGGCTGGAGTTATGCTGGAGATGAGAGAGTTTTGAGGACTCTGGATGCTGCTGGCTGGGCTGAAGGGCTGCTGGTGAGGAGAAGAATTGGGAAGCTTGTCCCCCGGCCGATAAGGGGGAGATGGACCAGCCCAGGAGGATCCCTGCTGGCTCAGTGAAGGCAAACCTGATTGAGCTGCTGGTGGCCCTCCACTACTGGTAGAGTGGTGCTTACTGTTGGATGCCAACTGCTGAAGCTGCTGGGCACGTGATACTTCACGCCAACTGGAAGTGGACCGGCTGGAAAGTGCGGCCGTAAGCATTGGTGAGCGAGCTTGATTCTGGCCCTGGGAGGAAGATGAAGAAAGGGGTGATGCTGAAAGTGGAGAAGGGACTGTTTTGGATGGATGGGGTAGAGTATAAGGAGCACCAGTAGGACTAGGACCCATCTGGGGAGAGGCTGCCTGGGGAAACCCAGGGGATTGAGTAAGGTGGGCTTCCAGGTGAGAAGATCTTTGTGGGGATCGTTTGGGAGTTCCATTCCCCTCCAGGTGGGCAAAGCTTCCAGGACAACTTGTTTGCTCATCTACTTTGTTTCCTAAGATTTTCTCAATGTCCAGCTCAGGTAAAGAGGGGGCAGGGTTCTTTGCAAGCTCATCCAGAATCTCTTGAAGCTCCTGTTCTACTGAAGGAGCTGCTGAGTTTCCATTTGGATTATAGGATGTTGCCAGAGTTCCTGAGCCTACAGCTGTTGTTCCAGGGTTAGGCTTAGAAGGCATGGTGTAAGGAGAACCCAAACCATTATTACTATTGTTCAGTCTGTTCCCTTCTAGCCCACTTCCTTGGTTACCCATCCCAGTTCCAGAAGGGAAGGGGTGTTGGGGATAGTTTGTACCCATGGCCAGGGTAACATCCTCAAGGCATAGTCGCTTGGCACTGCCCTGAGTCATTGAGGTGTCAGAAACCCCGTTTACTGAAGCAGCACCATCCACAGCCCCAGTCAGCTTCCTCTTCACTCCTGGCAGCTTAGGAAAGAGAGAGATAACACAGTTAAAAACCAAATCTATTCCTATTATTATTCATTTAAAGTACTGCACAAGCATGACATCAGATTACAGCTGAAACGTCAGACAAAGCATTGCACGGGCACAAAATATTATTCAATGTGCAGTATCCTATTAAATCAAAGAATTCAAAGATTTAATATTCCATATATACAGACAGCAATAAGTATACATGTGTGAGGTATAATGATGAATAGACACTGATCGCATCCACAAGTCAGCTGCTTTCTATTTGTGCTACAAGAGAGATCATTCATCATACCATTTCCATTACTGCCTCAGTCGTCACTTTGTCAGTCTACAACGCTAAGCCAAGTTCTAACCCACGGATCTCCGAAAAGCCCTTTTGGTGCATCAAGACCAAAAAGTCTCCAATCATAAAACCCTCACTGACATTCAGATATGTCAATATGTTGACGTGTGCATTCCAGGAACAAAAGAGAATGACTACACAACTGCAGCCATGTAGCCTGGAAAGGATGCCTACATACGTAAAGATATACAGAAATACAGAGGTCAAAAAAAGTGATAGTGGATTCATTCAACTCGAGACCAATTACAGATGTGTGAAAATAAAAAAAAGGCCTAAGGATATTTTCAGTAATGTATTCTGCTAGAAAATAGTGTATTTACACAGACAACCCATTATGCAATTTGTGTGAGAAAGAGAGGAGCACAGTGAATCAATTGATTTAATAATAGCAACCATATGACACCATTAAACCTCGATTTCTTACTACTCTTCTATAAAGTGTCTCAAAGAGAAAGAACACAAATCAAAGACATTCTTAGCCGTTTCCTTGACAGAAAATGTCCACTTTATTCACATACCGGATACAGTATATTCTACTGAATGGAAGAGGTGTGACCATGTAATCAACTTCCTAAACACACACACTCTTTCCGTTCCACTCTTCCTCCTCCGCCTCCCATCACCCTGTTTTCTCTTTTTTTCCCCCTTCAAGACGTATTTTCTCATAGATTCGAAAACAATAGAATTCAGTCGACACACCTTCCCTGTATCGCCAAGCTGTCTGCAGTGTCCACCCTGCTGTGCATTGTGTGTGTGTGTGTGTGTGTGAGATTTAGAGAGACGGCAAGGATTGTGCGGGCCAGACACGTGACAAAGGGAAAGCGTGTCTGTATGTGTAACAGAATATGAATTACTTCAGCCATCATTTCAGAGTTGCTGTTCTCTCTCTCTCTCTCTCTCTCTCTCTCTCTCTCTCTCTCTCTCTCTCTCTCTCTCTCTCTCACACACACATTTTTCCTCCATGCCAATTTTACTCTAAGCAAACACATCAATACAGACACAGACACATCGATTCTCTTGCTCTCTCCTCCCCTCCTCTTCCCCCCTCCTTCTGGATTGGAGGGACATCTTTCATTCGGCAGCAATCGGATTTATCTCATTATGACTGACACCACCATCTGTCACCGCTGAGAGCAGGCATGTGTGTGCTTGTGTGTGTGTGTGTGTGTGTGTGTGTGTGTGTGTGTGTGTGTGTGTGCATTATAAGGAGAGAGAAAGTGCATAGACCTGTCATCCAAACCTTATGATCCTATGCATATACTTTACAATTACGGCTCTTGAGAGATAGCACAGAGAGGTTGTTTTGAGTTGTATTAGCTCTAGTGTACAAAAGAAAACACACATAAACACACAGTACTTCATATGTAAGCAACAACTTGCTGCCATTTTGGTCAGTAATGAGTTTGGCTCCGGTAATTTATTATTATTATTATTTTTTTTTGCTGTTTATGCTGTATGACTTAATGGCCACTACTTTTTGTCTACACCTATGATTTAAACATACAAACTAACACTTTTAATCTCATATCTCTCTTTCACCTTCCAGCAGTGCTGATTGGCATCTGCATGTTAATCCGAATCACGAATGCACAATCCACACACCACTACAGTCAGTGCTAATCGGATTATATGATGTATCTCAGAATGGCAGCATGTGCACTGCATACCACTACTGCATGTAAATATCCCACCATTCATTCATTAAAGACTTTCTGTTTAGGGGATTCAAGTCTATGTGGTTTTTCTAATAGGCTATCTAACAATTTCAACACAAACATCTGGTCTTGTCTATTTTTGTCCTGAAGATATTTCAAATATAAATAATAAGGCCAGTTAATTTTCAATTTTGCACAGACAGCTTGGTGGATGTTGCGCAATAGTCCATAAGACAGCCCACCATGAGGCGACGTTTTAGTATATACTACACGCAATTATAAAAAGCAGGCTACATCAAGGCTTATATAGTATTTTGATGTAATGACAGAGGCAGGCGAGCAAGCTTTAGTATATACTACATGGAAACAAAAGAAAGGCAAAGTAAAACAAGATTTACATGGTTTAAACACTCATGACTTAGTGGTTAAGGCTCTGAATTAGTGATCAGGAGGTTGTGGGTTCAAACTGTAGCCCCAGCAATCTGGCTCTGTTGGGCCCTCAACCCTAAAATGTCACTCTGGATAAGAGCAAATGCCATAAATGTACATTTCCCCCACTTCTAAAGCATCACAATGATGTTGCCACCTGCTATATGTGCCCATAACAAACCATGAGTGTTGGTCAGCTGTTTCGATTCAAGCATTATCCACTCAGGATAATGTCTTTTATCCTCAAAATGGCGAACCAATCAGATCGCACCGTTCCCATGTAGTATATACTAATGATTTATATCTGGTGTTTTCTCCTCATAATTCCCCAGCTATTAATCTTAGTTATAGCCTAGATCCTATTATTACTCTTACAAGTGGACCTTCCATAAAAGCTTTTATTGATCCAGCTCAGTGCAGGCCAATGTGTCCTTCTCTGCTCTGTGAACTAAATCAAATCAATTTGCTTGCTGAAGGCTTTTTGAACACTATTAGCCGAGCCATCGGAAAGCCTTTCAGTGCATGCATCTTCATTTAAGATGTTTATACTTGTGTTTTTCAAGCAAATGCTAATGTAGTGCATGTAAAAAAAAATGCCACATGTTTCATTGTACTGAAATATTAAAGGAAAATATACATGTAGGTATGCTCCATTAGTACTTACTCATAATAGAAGGGCAGTCAATAAATGATTACGAGAAGATCTATTGGATATATTTCATTGTATTTGTTAATTAAATTGATCTTAATCTACAGTACATCATTTATCGTCTTGGAGCTGAAACTCCCTTTCTAGTGATACGGATTTGTGGTCATGCATTAGCAATGTGAATACAAACACAGAGTGTTTAAAGAGCTTATATTTAATCACCCACGAATAGTCCAACACATTCAAGGAAGTGAAAGTAACCAGAACAACTTGTTGTTTTACTGTATTGTTGGATTACTGGATAAAGCCGTACAGGAAAAGCTTTAGTACGACTGGTAATGCTCTCAAAACGGGCTCAAACCTTCACTGCTGAAATATAATAGCTGTTGGGTGGCACAGTGGGCAGCGTATTTTCCACACACCTTCAGGGTCCTTGGTTCAATCATGAGCTCAGGTTACAGAATGTGTGTAGTTTCACATGATCTTGCTGGGTGTTCTTTGGGTTCTCTGATTTCCCTACCACCGCCCAAAAAATGCCTATAAGTGAACTGACTTCCCTCTAGGTGTATGATTGTGTGAAGACTCTGGACCCACTCTGAGCATGCCCAGGATGAAGCTGTTACTGAAGATGAATGAAAAAATGAATGTTTGAATTGGTATTACATAATCCTTAATACACCCATAAACAGCCATTACAGGTGATTATAACTGGGCACGTACAGTACAGGGAAGTATAATACAAAAAAAAAAAA
>JBCNYH010000010.1:9832130-9834588 GCA_039654325.1 Tandanus tandanus
TCTGCTCCATACAGACAAAAAAACAGTTCAGCACTCTGCACTTCCTTATCAAATATGCATTACATCCCCCCCTCCCTCCCTCCCTCCCTCCCTTTCTTTCTTTCTTTTTATGGGGTTACTCTTGGGTCAGTGACATACAGCTACTAATTCATTGTGTTCTGTTTTTTAAATTTGTATTTAACATGTACACAGTTATGGAGAGTACAACAACTAACATCATTTATTATTGTTATAGTATAGTTATTATTTAGTTATTACACTTTTTAATTTCATTTTATTTGCAGAATCCCTTTATCTTTTATTAGGGTCGCAGGAAGGATGATGCCCATCTCAGCTGACTCTGGGGTGAAGGCGGAGCACTCCCGGAATACCTCAGACCATCGCAGGGCCAGCGCGCGTACACACACACACACACACACACACACACACACACAGAAAACCATGAAACCTAGGGTTAATCGAGAATATCCAGTTAGCCTAATGTGTATGTCTTTGGACTGTGGGAGGAAACCGGAGCACCCGGAACAAACTCCACACAGAAACAATCTTCATGGGAACAGGGTGTGGACCCAGGACTCTCTTGCTGTGAGGCAGAAGTGCTAACCACTACGCCACTGTACGGCTGCGAGTTATTACACTTAAGAGGTTAATTGTCCGATCAGTAGAAGTGAATGGGTTGAAAATGATTTCACACAAATTGTGATTTAAAAACTCTCATGAAATATAAACGTTATAACTGAAAATCAAGTGTAAACACTGAACCTAATGGAATTTTAATAAAACTTGGAAATGGGCTGTTTATATGAGGTCTAAAATATAGTTTGGGTCCATGTGTGAAATATTCAGTAATAAAAAGAATACTAAGCATAAATAAATATTTCCTAACATGGATAATACTTAAAAAGTGAGAATATGCTCCGAAAACAAACAAACAGCAGTTACTTCTGTACATTTTGCACTGAAGGGTATTTTCTCAGTGTGAATACACCCCAATTACTCAATCAAGACTAAAAATAAAATCCTTTACAAAAGTACTATGCCATTTAAGACACAGTTAAGATGAGAGACTGAGAGATGTTGACAGAAAGAGGGAGAGAGAGAGAGAGAGATCCTTACTAGTCACATTTTTTCCCCTTCCAAATGACTAAGAGTGTAAACACAAGACGTGCGTATTGCGAATGAAGTTGATTCAGATCTCAAAGATTATCTCGCCATTTTTAGGAACTAAGGTTAGATGAAGGCGGATTCTGTTGCAGACGTCAGTGCACGGTGTGGCTGCTGACCGCATATAGCAGCCTCACTTTTTCCTCAGCGGCTACGTCATGGCTCTCCGTCATCCTCCCCCTCGGCTGAGTGTACTGGAAATCATCAGTGCAGGACATCTGCTCTAATCAGAGTTAGGAAAACAACGCTGACACACTGAGGCCAACTACACATACACTCATTCACACTGACTTCTGTCCTTTTTGATGGTCAGGATGGAATGACTATGGATGAGAGGTGTAATTATGGGGCTGACAGATCAAATCAGTGGTATTTTCTCCTGTCAGGTGCATGTGGCGTCATTTCTAAGGAAGCTTAAACCCTTCATGTCGTGTGTTCCTGCTCCCTGAAGGACTCTAGTGCTTCGGTAAAGCAATGTAAATTTTTAAACAACAGTTTAAACAACAGCTTAACAGCAGCTCTAAAGTCGATCGACAGTGTTGTTTTAGTGCCACACTCATCCTCTCTTCCTTTATTGATGGTTGAACACTGACCTTCTCTCTTCTGTCGTTCTTTTCACTAACCACAGGAAGAAGAGAATCTGAGTTAGACAGGGATGTTGTAGAGTTTAGATAAGTTCACTGCTCTTACTTTGACTCAGCTTTACGTTTCTTTTCTCATCAAGTACTCTCACGCGCGTGTTTGTGTGGGAGTGGAGTTTCTCTCTTTTTTTTCCGGTTTGATTTCAGGAACTGACATTTCGTAGGTAAGAGAAAGAGATCTAAACAGAGGGGATCTCCTGCATGAGTGTACTCATACGCAAACATGCTATACACACTCAATCAGCTTAACACTTACACACATGGATTACAGTCACTGAGAAACACAGCCATCTCTCACACACACACACACACACACACACACACACACACACACACACACACACACACACACACACACACCTTATGGGTGCAGAATGCCGGAAGGTTTGAATCTCTAAGCACTGTGTTCAATGAATGTCAATGAACTTGTAGAGACAGAGGAAGTGATAGAGAAAGAGAGTGAGAGAGAAAGTGATAGAGAGAGGGGGAGAGAGAGAGAGAGAGAGAGAGAGAGAGAGAGAGAGAGAAAGAGAGAAAACGAGAGTGAGAGAGAGGTGGGAGAGAGAAAGAGAGCAAGGGAGAGAGAGGGAGAGAGAGGGAGAGCGAGAGAGAATGAGAGTGAAAGAGTGAGAGAGTGTGTGTGAGAGAGAGGG
>JBCNYH010000010.1:9838780-9850538 GCA_039654325.1 Tandanus tandanus
ACACACACACACACATGATGTATATATATATACACACACACACACTATGTATATACATATACACACACACACACACACACACACACACACACACACACACACACACACACACAGAACAGACACCGTATTCATTTCACACTTGTCAGCTGCAAGAATCAATATGAAACACAGCCTGAATGAGGAAAGGCAGACAATAGAAAAAGCAAGAGAGAGAGAGAGAAATACGGAGAGATTGAGAGAGAGAGAGACAGATTGAAACACAAACACACACAGAGACACTCTCACACACAGAGACAGACAGAGAGTAAGTGAAATGGTGAGAAAGAAAAAAGAAAGGCTTTTCTGTCTCAGAAGGAAATATATATAAAAATTAGCAACTAACAGAACTCCTCTGAGTAATACACATAAGCTCTAAGTTTAATTCTAGTGTTTTTTTATTGTTACACTCAATAGTGTGGTAGTTTTATTAAATAGAGCTTATAGTGTACACTGTATGTAATGATCAGAGAAAAAACACTTGTTTAATCATTCATTTGCTGAACCACTTAATCCTATTAGGGCCGCAGGGAGACTCTCAGCTGAATCTAGGTGAAGGCGGGGTACATGCTGAACAGCTCAACTGTTCGTTGGGGGCCAACATGCACGCACACAAACACACGCACCGATAACCATTCATACTCACATTCACACCTATTAGAAATTTGGAACAGGCAATTACCCTAATGTGCCTGTCTGTGGACTATGTATGTGTGTGAGTGTGTGTGTGTGTGGGGGTAACGACACCAGAATACCACGAGGAAACCCACGCAAGTACGGGGAGAACTCCACACAGAAACAACCAGGACTCGAATCCAGGACCTTACTGCTGTGAGATGGACGTGCTAACCACGATACCATTTTATTTTCTTGAAATGAGTCGACCCCTTAAGCTCACAATCCGCCTGGGTCTGGACCTCCTTCTATAACTATACACCTTTATAGATTCATTCATTCATGCTTCTTTAGTTACTCCTTTATCCTGGCAGGGGTGAAATGGTCCTGGACATTGGGAGTGAGATGGGAATGTACTGTACTCTGTTACACAACACCGTGCGTATACACATTAACACCTTCAGTAAAGTACTGTAGTCATTTGGATAGCAGGAGGAAACCAGAGATCCGAGAAGAAACATGCAGTTAGAATGGAGAACGCGCATAAACGCCATGCCGACAGTAACCTGAACCCAGGATTAAACTCTGGAGCGGTGAGTTGGCAGAACTTCCTTCATGCCACACTTTCCTATTAGTGCCACTGTGTACACAATAAATTCACAGCAGTTTATGAGTAATATGATTTAGGGTGAATAACTGTATACTAGTAGATTAAGGGCAACAACCGCATGATAATTAGTTCAGTTCAGTTCATCGTTACTGACGGATTAGAAAAGTCCATTAAAAAAAACACACAGACACTTAAATAAAAAGAACTCTTCTTATAAAAAACAGTAATCCTGATATTTGCAGAAGGGTGACTGGTACTGTACCACACTAAAACAAGGAAACAGCATAATACTGGAGTTCTGAGACTTATTCAATCGACAAATAAATTGATACATTCAATTTCTCAATACCCATATCCACAAGGAAGCACAGAGGCTACTGACATAAGAACACTCACCTCACTCACTCACTCATTTGGCAAACCGCGTAATTCTACTAGGGTCATGGGAAGGGTGGAGCCTATCTCAGCCGACAATGGGCGAAGGTGGGGTACACCCCGAACAACTCACCAGACCATCTCAGGGCAAGACGCACACACTCACACAGGAATCCCACACAGGACACACAGGAATCCCACGCAAACACAGGGCGAACATTCAAACTCCACACAGAAACGCCAGAGCCGGGGACCTTCTTGCTATGAGGCGGACGTGCTAAGCACTATGCCACCGCGCCGCCAATGTCAGAACATTAAGCACATTTTCTTGTCAACATATAATACTGTATAAAGCTTTTTTCTATACATGTCATCATCAGTAACATATACCGGTGTATACCAGATTTGGCTGTGATAAACATTTGCTACAGGGTATGAGTCAGTCCAGATTCATCCTGTCACATGATCGACCCAACAGAAGCTGCTGCGATGCCATTAATGAGTAATCAGCTTATACTGTTTTACTGTACAGAGGGAATGTGGCATATGTTTCTTTACTGTAAGCCCCTCCCTAAAGGGCGGAGCTGCACATGTGCCTGTTCCCCACCTTCCATTTCTCTCCCTCTCTCTCTGCTGTTAGCTGTAATGGTTTAATGGCAGATTACTGTGCCACTGCAGGCTCATGGGGAGAGTAATAAAGTAATAAAATAAATGGGTTTGTGACGCCTCCTGTTCCCCGCACACATACACATAAACACACTCTCTCAACACAGCAATATTGTACTGTTTAAAAGTAACTAATCAGCTGCCCTCAAACCAGTTCTTACAATTTCTCTCTACATCAGTGGCTTGTGATTTATTTTTTTTTTTTAGCCAGTGAAAGTTTTTGGAATTACAAAAAAAAAAATCAATCAATAAATAAAAAAATCCACAAATATAAATGCAGCATGTTGAAAAAAATTCTGCCACAATCCATCCATTAGATAAACATCTACCATAGTATTTATTTATTACTGAACTTTTAATATTAGCAGCACTTTTCTGAGTCAAGCTGTCCATTTTGATGATGATGATGAATATTTTGTTACCAACCTTGGGATCAATTTCTTATAAAAACCCTACGTTTTACAGACATCATTTTAAACACCTTTCAATCCAATGAGCCATAGAACTATAATAACCCCCGAGCCATAGATACACCTGAGCAACCCTTATGATATCTGTATGGATGAATGGATACCCAAGCTGGAAGAGCTGTAAAACCAGTCCAGGATAAAAGTAAATAAGCCTTAGTGGCTGGAAAAGCAGCTTCATGCGTGTTGGAGGAAAGCTCATGTTTGTCTTCACTCTCCCACACTTCTGCTTCGGCAACAATGGAAACTGGCTATAAAAGTAGAGAAATAAATCATCACGCAATAACTGCAAGCTGTCCTTATTACCAGAAACCCCCTTCAAGCCTGCGTGCACGCGCGCACACATACACACACAAGCCAAAGAAAACAGTTGGTATTATTGTTCTTTTGTAGTTCCCATTTGAGGAAGTATGTGCTGCATCGTTGATGACACATTGATTATTTCTCTGGGAGGACAATGACAATAGTGAACACTGAAGTGTCTCTGTGGAGAGATCTTTCGTCTTGTATAAATGGGTGGGTGGATGGGTGGAGTTGTTGGAGTTGGTGGTGGTAGTGGTGGGGTGGGGGGGCGGTATATTCCATAAGACTCAGGGGTAGGGCAGGTCATCTTGGACCTGAGGAAATTCCCTTTTATAAAGGTCTCATTCATGCCACAGTAACACTATATGCCTCAGGGTGTGTGTGTGTGTGTGTGTGTGTGTGTGTGTGTGTGTGTGTGTGTGTGTGTGTGTGTGTGTGTGTGTGTAAGATCTTCCATAGCCAACAGAAACAGTAACAGGTACACAACTACAAACACACACTAACACATACACAGAGACCCTGCTCGTCCCTGCAAACACTCACAGGCTGAGTAAATATAAATGTGCACGTTCTCATACCTTTACTTAACTATGACTCATACCTGCTGGATTTAGGAGTTGAAAGTTCTACATACTACATGTGAGACAGTATATTATATTTCTGTCGGTAATAATGAGGTAACCATAACACTTAGCCAATATAAATACAGTGTCCTTCCTCTGACCCCTTAAAGATACAGTGCATCTCAAAAAATTTGAATATACAGAATATATATTTATATATGTTGTCATTTTTTTTTTTCAAACTGAACATCTGTAGAAACTGGTATTTGTGCATCTGGTCAGAAAGTGCCAGTTAATGTTCTATAACAGCATGGCTTTGATAACCGTTTCTGGCTGCAAAAGTGTTAGTTACTGTTTTTAATCTATCGTCTTACATGGGGGCTTGTCTGGCAAACACTCCATATAAACACATTATTAAACACTCCATATACACACACACATATTAAAAATGTGGAGTCTCCAGTGTTACTGCATAACAGTGAGTAGTAAAGCTGCTTTTTTGTGTTATTTCATTTCATAAGGGGGGAAAAAAAGGTTCATAGCTGCTATAATGTAACCTGACAAATTTTTTTTTGTGCTTTTTTTTTTTTTGCTTTTGCTATACTGTATTAATCCCACAATTATTGCCTCTGCATTTAACCCATCCAAAGTGAGCACACAAACACACACACACACACACACACACACACACACACACAGGTAAACAGTGAGCACACACACACACACACACACACACACACACACTCAGAGCATTGGGGCACCCGAAGAACATTTGGGGGTTAGGGAGGAAGGGAAGGTGCAACTCACTCCATCCACCGCCATGCATTTTTCCTGCTGTTTTGGGAATCGAACCAACAACCTTTAGGTCCCAAACCCTTTGCATGCTTTGATTCATGTCCTGCATCACCCTGTCATGGTTTATTTCTCACTGTATATTATTCGTTACATGCTTAACATATTGTTTAACAGTAACAAAGTAAATACTTTACTGTACTCAAACACAATTTGCAAATATTATTATTTATATATAAAAACAATAATTCAGACATATTTGTAATGTACTGTAGCATTAATCCCGCTGATTTAAGTTTAAAAAATAAATTCAAAAGTTTAACCGCACCCTGCAATGGTCTGGAAAACTGTCCAGGTTGTACTCTGCCCTCGCCCAGAGTCGGCTGAGATGAGCGCCAGCCTGCCCGCGACCCTAATTAGGATTAAGCTGTTTAGATAATGGGGGTGCAGCCGTAGCCTAATGGTTAGAGAAGCGGCTTTGGGACCGAACGTTGCTGGCTCGATTCCCAAAGCAGCAGGAGAAATGTGTGGCGGTGGGGGAGTGAGCTCCACCTTCATGGCTGAAGTGCCCTTGAGCGAGGCACCTAACCCCCAACTGCTCTCCAGGCACCCCCAATGTGTGTGGCAGCCCACTGCTCCAAATGTGTGTATGCTCACTGTTTACGTGTGTATGTGTGTGTGTGTGTGTGTGTGCTCATTTGGATGGGATAAATGCAGAGGCAATAATTTTCCTTTCAGGATTATTACAGTATAGCAAAATAAAAAATACAATATAATTAATTAATTAATTAATTGAGTTTAGCTGCTTTTTCTTTTATCTTGAATCAAAGAATTTGAAGAATATATTTTATATTCAAGGTTATGGTTCCTCCAGTGCAACTAACTGGGTTATCAAAGGCCAGCCATGTCTCCCACTGTCTATGGTGAGAGGTGTGCAAAAGAACCATTGCCATCAGCGTGTTTCTGCCCTGCAATGGCCTGGCGAGCTGTCCAGGGTGTACTCTGCCCTCGCCCAGAGTCGGCTGAGATGGGCGCCAGCCTCCCCGCGACCTTAATGAGAACTAAGCACTTCAGAAAATGAATGAATGAATGAATGAAGGTTATGGTTTATATTCTGTTACTCATTGATAGGGATGCTATTTTATTATTCTATATTGTTTTTTTTATTTATTTGTTTGTTTGTTTGTTTTTTCTTCTTGTAAATACCTTTGCAGAATTTTACGTTTTGGGGTATGATGGGGTGCACAAAGAGGAGGTATCAACTCACCAACAATAATTAATAGAAATTGAGGTGGATTAAATAAGAATGTTCTTCTTCCCACTTCTTTTTAGATTATGTTACAGTTGACAATTTCATTTGCTTTATGCTTTTCGGTGTTTATTATTATTATTATTATTATTATTATTATTATTATTATTATTATTATTATTATCAACAGCAACAACAACAACAACAAAACAACAACAATAATAATAGTAATAATAATAATATTGTTATTGTTTTTCCCTTTTATCATTTGTTTAATTGTTGGTTTGTTTTGTCACTGTTTATTTTTATAAATAAAAATTCAGTTAATTATATAAGAAGGCATTGACATAAACACATCATCTGTACAGCAGGAGCTAGTTATCACCATGGTAACAGCTAGCTTACTTCAGTAAATAAATTGCTAATATATATCTGCATCTTATTTCTTATTTAATTTTTAAAAATTATTTCCTTTTTATTCTATTCATTCTATTTTAATCGATTCAAACAACGCCGACACATTTCTAAAATAACAGAATTTTCCTCAGAGAAACTCCTGAGTTAAGAGAGATGCTAAATTAGCAATAACTAATAATTAATTATAATGAATTCCTAAGCAATTAAGTAATGATTGTTATCTGTGTAAGTTCTGAATGAACTTTAATGTTAGTTTGTTTATTTACAGAAGGAAAAGGTTAGGTTGAAGTGTAATGCTAGTCAGGTTAGCTAGCAACTGTTTGCTAACACCGGGGCCTGCAGTGGTGAAGTAAAAACGCTAACATGCTAATATTTCTGTCTTCAAGTTGAACTCTGTGGAAAATCATGAAAACACACAAACTGGATCATTTTTTAAAACTAAATAAGAAATAAGATGCAGATATATATTAGCAATTTATTTACTGAAGTAAGCTAGCTGTTACCATGGTGATTACTAGCTCCTGCTGTACAGATGTTGTGTTCATGTCAGTGCTTTCTTATATAATTAACTGAATTTATTGAAAGTGGTGGTTTTTTTAGAAAGTTGTTGGAAAGTGACACCAATGACATCTGATCCTGATACAGAAGAGAACCCTTTTCTTATTTTAACAACAATTTTTCTAAAAGGGGTTTAGTCCTTATTTTAAAGAATTCCAATAAAGAGCCATTAAAGTAAAGACCTACTAAAGAAGTATCCTTATCCTCTGAATGTTTGGGTTTATATTTCTTTAGAAATAGAAATGTTTCTTTCTGATTCATCCCACACTTCAAGTGTATTAAATACATATTTATTTTCTGATAAATATGATTTTAACCCTATTTCTGTTTGGGAGAATAAAGTTCATCCGTTTTTAAGTTTAAGTGTTTTTCCTTCTTTCTATTTCTTAAGTAATAATATTTAAAATGACATATTTAATATTGATAAATATTCTGCATTAATAACTAACTGTTTTAAATAATTAAGTGAATCAAATAATTAAAAACAGTAAAGAAATGTATGATGCAATTATTATATAATTACGATATGTGTTTATTTATATACATAGATGTCATGTTTTTGTTATTTTGTTCATGATTGTGTTTAGAAATGAAGTAAATTCCTGTACGCATGTTAACCGTAAGAAGAAAGGAAGACGAGTTGAATTATGCGTTCATGTAATTGATCTGTCGGTAATCTGATTTTATCTGTGTTATTTTTTATTTTTTTTGTACTTTTTTTTGTATTGTTTTGTTTCCTTGGAAATTATGGAGAACGGGGGATTGCCCCGATCCAGAGACGAGTACACGGGTCTAAAGAGACACAGGTGAAAGTTTTTGTCAGAAATTCCCCTCAGCACATATTACCTCAACAACAACAACAACTCTGAAAGTAAGTTTGTTAATCAAGTCATGAAATGATTGTCAAGTTCCAGCTTTATGTATGTAAAGTCCTCAAGTTCACATTATTCTAAAGTGTCATTTTTTTCTTGCAAAATATGCATTACAGTTATAAAGATGTATATGTATTGCAATAATATATGTTTTATATATATATATATATACACACACACACACACACACACACATATATATATATATATATATATATATATATATATATATATATATATATAATTTATTAAAGTAGTTCAAATTTATTTCCAGGTAAATTCTGGGCCAGATTTAAACACAAAGTTCTGTCATCTTTAAATAAATGATGGATAATATCGCTCTATTTTGATAAAAGGGTTTTAATTTTTTTAAATAAATAATAAAAAAATTATAATAATAATAAAAAAATACGGAAAGCCCCATCATGATTATACAGAAAAATTTTAGCAACTGCCTTTGTTTTGAATCTGTTGAGCCGTTATGACGATATTGTGCTGCACCCGGTTTGGCTGCTGAAAGTTTCGGATCTGTGTTATGGAGGGGCCTCGTCGTCTATCTGTTTCTATCTCTCTTTCTCTCTGTGTCTTCCACCTGCCCGGATAGTCCCTGACATTTAACCGCGTTTAACCTTTAAATGTCAGAAAGAATAACAGCGACCTCAGCCCAGAGGACAAGCACAATGAGATGAGTTTCTCTGGTAAAAAATATTAGACAAAACATCCGCCTTTCTTCATGATTGGGAACCAGAGAAGGTGGTATTACTGCAGTTGTATAAACACACACACACACACACACGCACACGCCCTCTTCAATATACAATCTCACACGCCCGCTTCAATATACAATCTCACACACACACACACACACACACACACACACACTCACACACACACACACACACACTCACACACACACACACACACACACACACACACACACACACACACACACACACACACTGTATGCACTGCTGGGATTCCTGACCTAGCTTAGAGAAATCGGATAAATATTCCTCGACTGCCCTGAACCGTATTTTCTGACCCTTTATGATCTCCTGCTTCTTTGTCCTCAGTTCGGATTAACCCCGGGGTCAAAGTTCACAGCGATAGATCTGCTTTATCAGACACCTGCTGTAGATAAGCTGAGATAAGGACGATTCACAGAAGAAAATCCGACACGGAGAGGAAAATCTCCCGCAGTTCCACTTCAGTGTGACGGAGTAATTCCCTTCATTTGGTCACGTGTTTAACGGGTTCTGTTGGGATTCATCGCGTCACTCACGGACCGACTGCACATCATTCATTCCATTAGTCCACAAGTTTCACTTATTAAACGCTTTACCTTTCATTATTACACCACAACGTACAAATATTTATTACATCAGCGCAGATCCCACACGCTTCATCTCCTCACATCTTACAGTTTATATACCCTGAGGGATCAGTTCCAAACCCACTCTCTCCTCTGCTTTCAAACTCCTGCTCTCGCTCCTCTCCTCTTCTGTTCACCTCACCCCTCCTCTCTCATTTTTCTCTCCTCTCCCCTTTCTCTCTTCTCTTCTCTTTCCTCTCCTCTCCTCTCTCACCTCTCTCTCCTTTTCTCTTCTCTCTCACCTCTCTCCTTTCCTCTCTCCTCTTTCTCCTCTCTTCGCTCTTTTGCTCTAATCCAGGTACTCTTTTTATTGCTATTAATGGTTCGGGTTCTCAGCCATTGCCGTGGAAACTTGACAGCAGACCTCCTCTGGAAACAGAGAGTGACTAGTAAGGATAAATAAACGATCAGAGGAGTGTGAAGGAGGCCGCCTATCACCACTCGCAACCAAAGAGCCAGGAAACTTTCATTCTGTAACGAAGCTACTGTTGACAGAACCTCAGCCGAGGCCAGCATTCCGAGTGCACCTGAAAAGAAGTGTGTTTAAGATTTTTAACACTTAACAGGAATGAGGGTGAAGGTGCAGATCTCCTGAAGTGAGGAGTCATCAGATCTCCTGTGTGAACACGTAATCAGAGATCAGACGCTGACGTCTCCGAACGATGAACACAAGATGATCTGAGAGGATTATTACACCCGCTACACAGCGTAAATAATAACAGTGTTGTACAGTAAACGCTGTAGAGCTACATCTGAACTGAATATGAATCAGATCGCTCGATGCGGCGACACACACGGTGTAAAACACTGGCTGATTGATGTGTTTATTATCATGGTACTGTAATGTGTTGTGTCAGGTTTTAGATGTGAGATTAGTGAAACACTTTGGTGTCTGAGTGTTTGGAAATTCCTCAGATCTGAGATCTGCACTGGCTGAGGGCGTGTGCGAAAAACCTCGTGTATTGTGTTTGGGTTTCTTCCCGTTTTTGTTTGGACTTTACTCACGCAACAAAGTCTGTAATAAGTTTTTAATTCAGTCGGATAAAAACTCTGCTTTCCTTCACTGTTACCATCTCTGAAGACGCACAGTTATGTTAGTATGTGTGTGTGTGTGGGTGTGTGTGTGTGTGTGTGGGTGTGTGTTAAGTATGGGTGTTATAGGTGAATAATAGAAATGAAGTTTTTCATGTCACCTCATACCTCTTTCAGAATAAACACCTCACGCATTTATTTATCAGAAACCATCTAGTGCACTAACGTTAATAATCTGAGTTCGGCTGAAGTTAATCCCTCACAGCCGCAGGTACAGTCACTTTCCCCAGACGCAAGTCCGTCACATTTCACTAATATAAGTGCACTGTGGTGGAATAGTGAACACGGGACATAACCACATGATAGAAAAACCATACCGGGGTCAATTTACCACAAACTCAAGTTCAAAGTTGCTGTGATGACATCATAATAAACAGGATAGTTATTTATTTATTAATTGATTGATTTGGTAATGTCAGGGACCCAAGTTTGGAAATCATGTGTATTTTCCCAAACGCAGAAATTCTCTGTGGCTTAAACAGTTCACTGCCTAAAATCAGACTTCATTAGAATAATGGGGGCGGCACAGTGGGTTTCCCCTCCGGGTACTCCGGTTTCCTCCCATGCTCCAAAAACATGCACAGTAGGCGAATTAGCTGTTCAAAATCACCCCTAGGTGTGAGTATGAGTGTGAATGATTGTGTGTGTTGCCCTGTGATGGCCTGGCGAGCTGTTCAGGGTGTACCCCGCCCTCGCCCAGAGCCGGCTGAGATGGGCGTCAGTTCCCCGCGACCCTAATTAGGATTAAGTGGCTCAGAAAATGGATGAATGAATGAATTAGAATGATGTATTTAGATTTATTACTGCACGGCGTAAGAGTGAGACCTGCACGCCTGACTGTTTAATTAGACGAGGAGTTCAGCCTGTATAATAATCTCAGTCAATCTAATCACACTGCATGTCGTGAAAAGCACAAACTTTCAGTAAGAAGAAGGCTGCGCTCAATATGTCCAGAAATACCACAACATTATTATGACCAAACATTATGGTCCCACCCTGTCTGTGTGAAATTCTATGTAGGCACTCTGTATTTCCCTCAACAGATTTTTACCAAATGTTCATCAGTTACTCACTAAAGGCTCGGTACAGGTTCTGAGGTTATAGGTCAAAGGTCAAGATCACATGTTGTCTTAGAAACAAAACTTGTGCACACTTGTTGAACTCCGGCATGGATTTGGACCAAACGTTCACCAGTTACTAATTACAAAATACCCATGAACTGGTACAACGGTGAAAGATCAAGGTCACAGTTCAAGCACACACTGAAAAGGTTTACGGTGGAGGTGTATGTACCAAGTGATGTTGTTCTGCGTTTCTTTTATTGTACAGGTTATTGGGGTTTTTTCAGTGTGATGTACAGAGGATTTGAGTGATGGGTTGATACCTGAGTCAGAATGTTGATTTGAAGTCCGCTGAGCAGAACTGTTAGATATAAACTGAACTGTATAAAGGGATACTGTGTATGGTGTGTGTGTGTGTGTGTGTGTGTGTGTGTGTGTGTGTGTGTGGGTACCGAGTCTGTGCAGGCTGAAGTTGAAGGTGTGTGTGTGTGTGTGTGTGTGTGTGTATGTGTGTGTACAGAGTCTGTGCAGGCTGAAGATGAAGGTGTGTGTGTGTGTGTGTGTGTGTGTGTGTGTGTGTATGTGTGTGTGTGAGAGAGAGAATGTGTGTACCGAGTCTGTGCAGGCTGAAGTTGAAGGAGTGTGTGTGTGTGTGTGTGTGTGTGTGTGTGTGTGTGTGTGTGTGTGTGTGTGTGTGTGTGTGTGTGTGT